>JACXGM010025660.1:0-15208 GCA_016801145.1 Umbra pygmaea | reverse complement strand
TCCAACAGAGATGCAGACCCGGTACAGTAGTTAGTTTGTTTTCCGTGTTAAAAATGGACTGAGAAGTTGCTTCAGGTGTCACTTCTTTAACCAACAAAAGACAGAGGGCTCCCAATGCCAGTACAGTTCTTGATAATTGTGATTAAAATTACGACGACTGAGAAAATAGTCTTGCCCGGTACCATACAGTTACACAACATATGTTTTCTACTTTCGCGTTGCTGCTTCCGGCGTCCCCTTTTTTTGATCGAAAAGTACAGATTAGCCCCGCCTGCCGGTATGGAGAGATATTTACTCTCATGCATGCGCACAATGTAGTAGGGGCTTGGGCTGTCGGTCGTGTCATCGCAGTTTGTTCGGAGCTATTTTTTACCCAAAGACCAAGGCAATTTCGGCCCGACGCGGGCAACCGTACAGTCTGTACAGTCGCACCGACGAGTTGTTAAGTCTTGTTGGTGTGTACCGACCTTTAGACCCCTCCCTCGCAGGGTCTTCCAACTGGAAATCCTCCACTCTGTTTGAACTCTCCCAACAGATCACATCCCTTTGTTCTAAAACAGTTTACAGAGCAACTTTCCATATACTTGCCTAACTGTCCAAAATGCATACAATGAAATATAACGTAATAGGTATGTTTATAAATTATGTTTAATAAGACATAATCTACTTCTAAACATTTCTATAAGAAATAATCAAATACAATGAATTAATCACATTTTCATACATTTCCACTTTCTACTAAAATCTAAAAAAATACTTCGTTATAAAACTATGGACCTCTTAATATACGCTGATCCCATTTAATAATCATCATTATAAAAACATAGAATCCAAAACCTAACATCATAAAATCGCCATAACATTTCTAAACCAATGTTACAGGGTAGAACAGCTTTACAAAGTTACTCTAAATAATCACACATTATACTTTTAATACCAAAATACATTTTTATTAATAATACTTGATAATGATTGTCGTGAGTATATTGTGTTGGATCAACAGTCAACATAGTTAGTTACAATTTTGACATTTTTCAACATTTGAACTTGTAAGACTTTTTGTAATAGTGAAAAACATATACTTTGACTCACGTAACATTTCCAACAGTCCAGAACCTTCCTCCTTGAAAGTTACTGTAAGACTGAGAGGGTCTGTGTCCCCCCAGTCTCAGTGGGTGGAGCCAAGCTGTTTCAGCACATGTATTAACTCTTTGTGTCCATCCCTATCTGTGACTTCTTTGTCAAGTACGGCTGCAATCGAGAGGTTCTTCATTGCTGGTGTAATGGAAAGGGGCTGATCGAGAGGTTCTTCATTGCTGGTGTAATGGAAAGGGGCTGATCTCCTTTGTCATAGTCCAGCACCCCCTCTTGGTGTAGTTTGTCATTACAAGCCTCCCAAGTGCTTTTCAGCCACTCGGAACTCTCAGATGGGAATGAACGCTTCCTTGGGTTGCTACCAGGCCTCACCCGATTTATGATTTGTGGCTCCTCCGCAACAGGCCCTAATAGAGTAGGCACTGTATTATTTAATATATAAGTAATTAATATATCATTTTGTAAGTACCGTAATTCCTCAAATAAAGACTGGGGCCTTTATTTACCTCTACTGCAGAAGGCAACCAGCTTTTATTTGAAGCAGGCTTTTGTTAGAGGCAGGCCTTCTGATTCCCTCTGTTTGATAAGTATAATTGGCTATATTTTTGTGTCAATCCTTGTTCCAGTTTGCCATTTATTTCTGCATTACATTGTTATCGCAATCTCAACACTTCGTGTAACCGTTCCAAATCCAATTCGTAGTTGAAAAAAGTTGTTAAAGATTATATCGCTTGCACTGAATGGGAGCCATGTTATTTCCAATGTAGTTACTGCCATCTACCTGTACGTTAATACAAACAACACCAACCTGAGTGAAACATACAGCCACATTGACTGAAATACCAGTAGGACAATTACACTTAGCGATACTATTTCCTGCTCCCGCGAGCTGGCATTCCGTAAATGTTCCGTCCACCCTGAGTTAGCGTTTCAACCTGGTAGTGAGTAGCGTAACTTGTGCTAAATTAGGTTTGAAATAAAAACCTACGGAGCGGCAGCTCGCAGGAGCAGAAGTACCATAATCCGAAAATAGCATGAATATATTGTTGAATCTATTAAAGTGATAGAAATGTACATTACGCTTAACTGGAATGCACATTATATGAAAGGCACCTATAGGAGATTATCCACACCTAATATTCCCCCGGCCTTTAGTTAAGAACGGCCTTTATTTGTCCGTGTTGACCACGCCCCCGGCCACTATCAGAGGCCCGGCGTTTAATTGACTACCGTTTTTTATTTGAGGAATTACGGTATGCTGTTTGTTGTGAGCTTATTGAGATGGTAGAATGCCCACATTCCAAATGCTGTGCACCACTGTGAAACGCTGTGTCCATGCTAAAGTGGTACTCGTAAACATTTCTCAATGTTGGCAGGTATAAATAAGGAGTGCCAATAATTATGGAATCTTGATTTTGGTAAAATTTATTTTGTGTTAAATAATTGTATGATTTTGGTTGGTTCCATTGCAACAATAATAAAGCACATGTTGATATTTTGATTTCATCTCTATAATTGTATTGTTTATCATTTTTACTGTATTGTTTGTGCATTTCCCGTCAGGGTTGCCAGTAATTTTGGAGACGACTGTATATTAATGACATATGTTTATACAATTAAATGTTACCAATAGGACAGGTCTTGGATCATGAAGTCAGAAACATCTCCATTTGTCTTTGTTTTTCAGTGGACAGTCCTAACTGTCAACTTCTCAGTGAGAAGGGCTTATCAGGAGAGACTGACCAACATCTTTACAATGAAAAGAAGAGTATCACCAAAACTAAACTTCTGAAGAAACACCAGCACAGACCCACAGGAGAAAAGCCGTATGGTTGTGATCACTGTGGAAAGAGATTTTCTCATTTAGGTCAACTGGTTATACATCAAAGAACACACACAGGAGAAAAGCCTTATGGTTGTGATCAGTGTGGAAAGAGATTTTCTGTATCAAAGACCCTGGTTGTACATCAGAGAATACACACAGGAGAGAAGCCTTATGCTTGTGATCAGTGTGGAATCAGATTTTCTCATTTAGGTCAACTGGTTATACATCAGAGAATACACACAGGAGAGAAACCTTATGGTTGTGATCAATGTGGAAAGGGATTTGCTCAATCATGTACTCTGGTTCGACATCAGAGAATACACACGGGAGAGAAACCTTATGGTTGTGATCAGTGTGGAAAGAGATTTGCTCAATTAGGACAAGTGGTTATACATCAGAGAATACACACAGGAGAGAAGCCTTATGGTTGTGATCGGTGTGGAAAGAGATTTGGTCAGTTAGGACACCTGGTTAGTCATCAGAGAAGACACACTGGAGAGAAACCTTATGGTTGTGGTCAGTGTGGAAAGAGATTTGCTCAGTCAGGTCCACTGGTTAGTCATCAGAGAATACACACAGGAGAGAAGCCGTATGGTTGTGATCAGTGTGGAAAGAGATTCGCTGATTCAGGTACCCTGGTTAAACATCAGAGAATACACACAGGAGAGAAGCCTCATGGTTGTGACCAGTGTGGAAAGAGTTTTACTGAATCAGGTAAACTGGTTATTCATCAGAGAATACACACAGGAGAGAAGCCTTATGGTTGTGATCAGTGTGGAAAGAGATTTGCTCAGTCAGGTCAACTGGTTAAACATCAGAGAATACACACAGGAGAGAAGCCTTATGGTTATGATCAATGTGAAAAGAGATTTGCTGTATCAAGGAACCTGGATAAACATCAAAGAATACACACACCTTAAACATTGTTTATTTTTTCTAACAATAATCAAATGCATACTGCAGAGTTCTGGAACCAAATCCAATTGATACATGTGACAATGATCTGCTTGTTCCAAAATGATGCAATGAAAAGTTTGTCAGGGTTCCCGCAGGGTCTTAAGTCTAATTCTGAACGCAAAATTTAAGACCTTAAAACGTCTTAAAAATGGCCAGATTTTCGTCTGAGGTCTTAAATTTCATTTAGTCAGGTCTAAAGTAGGTTTTACCCTCATTCATTTCCAGAAACGCTGGCCGCAGAAACAAAAAGTATGGCGTCTACAAAGGAGCGTCATTAATATTGATAGTCGATGTAGATTAGGAACAAAAGTACATTTTTCGTTGCACACGGACAGTTATTAAGGTGCAACAGTAACAAAACCAGCAGAATGCTGCCCTTAGAACGTTGGTTCTGTGTGTTTTAGTTCTTTCTGTAAGATATTTATGTTGGTACATACGCGGTAATAAAACTACAAATCCTGTGATAAATGAAATACAGTGGGTTTACACTACGAGAGATACTGATATTTTTTAGCAACATTTTCCGAATCTCACCTTCATAAACTCATGAATCATCTTCCCCGTGACAGCAGTAACACCCATAAACTCCCTAGCAGCACCCACCACAACATTTGCCCTTGTGTTCCTTCGCTTAACCTGACTACAGATATTCACCACATTACACAGAAATGCCATAAACTCAACCCTGCCCACCACCAATGTATCCTTACCAACCACACACTCATGCTTACACGTCTCAGACAACATCACCTTGTGAACAGCCATACCTTCCTCCGACATTGGCCCTACACCCTTCTCCACCTGCACACTCAACCCAAGGCCCCCCACTCTCTGCACCACTTCAGCATAAGTGACCTTATCCACCACCTTAACCCGCTGAGCCTCTGTTGCCCGCTTCTGAACCATACACCCCCCCAAACGCAGCACTGTGCTCCCCACCACAATTACAACACCTCACCTCGTCCCCTACCCCACACTTGCCATATACTCATGTGGACCCTCACACCTAGCACATTGACCCTACCCTCTGCACACAGCAGCCACATGCCCCATACGTTGACACTTAAAACACCCGTGGCGGTGGCACATATTCCCTCACATAAAAATTAAAAGTGCAGTCTACTCTTCAAAGGCCCTCCAAACTCCAATAATACTGTCTGACTCACCCTCTACAACAGTAGAATACAGTTAACTATGTCATATACTGTTTATACTACACTACCTGTCTATACTGTACTTTTTTAAAATTCTGGGTAGACATTAACTGCAATGAATTGTCTCTATACTTGTACTCTGCACAATGAAAATATAGATTAATCTAAAGGTGTCTTATCAATATTATTAGTGAGTTTGAATATGTATCTTTACCAAGTTATATCACATAAATAATAAAACCACATTACATTTCTGTCAAAGCATGTCTACTTGAAGTGTCTACTGTGTGTTTCCATAATAAATATTGAATCATTTGGTTAATAAATATTGCTTTTTGAAACTTCTCAACCAGTGTCGGCCAAAAACACATAAAAAGAGATGTTGCAGATCCTGCTTCATCGCTGCAACGAGATTGATGCTCTTCCTGCATCCCAAGTCATTCCCGCCGCAGTGAATCAGCAGGACATCTATTGCTGCTCTTCCTCTAAAGGGCAAAACACACCAAATCAACCAGCAACTCATCGGAGCGACTAGCCGCATTGTTACGGTTGCCCACGTCGGGCCGAATCGCCTTGGCCTTTGGGTAAAAACTAGCACACGAACACACCGCCCTGACACGACCGACCGCCCAAGCACCACCTACATTGTGCGCATGCGTGAGAGGAAATATCTCTCCATAGCAGGGGCAGTCATCTGTAATCTTCAATCCAAAGTAAGCGGACAGTGGAAGCTCTGCAGCAATGCGGATATATAAATCGTTGTTGTTGTACTGGGTAGGATCATTTTCTCACTGGTCATAATTTAGATAACACTCGTGGAGAACAATGTCAGACGAAGACTTGGAAACGGTCCTGGCTTTGGGAGCCCTCACTCTTTTGTTGGTTGAAGAGCAAAAGAAAAAATGGAGGCGACAAATACGAAGAAACCGTACCAGATGGGTTAAATCATGGATCCTACAGCGGCAGGCTCAAACCTGTGTCGTGAGCTGGAGTTGAATGAAACTTCAGATTAAAAAAAATTTGCTCGGCTCTTTCCCACTCAGTTCCACACACTGAAGGAACTTCTCAGTCCAATTATTAGACAGGAAAACACCAACTACTGGGACTCCATCTCCGTTGAGGAACGTTTGATGATAACACTGCCCTTCTTGGCAACAGGTAAGCAAGCTAATGATAGCTATTACTGCACTTTATTTCGATACGTATGATATGTTTTTTCGTAGATGACTTACCATAAGTGTGTTGATGGTTAATGAATCTATCAATTTATTTTTTTGTTATTGTTTTACTGGCGAAAGCTTCCGGAGCCTTAATACGAGTTCCAAGTCGGATTATCAACAGTCCGTCAATTTGTGCCAGAAACATGTGAAGCAATCTAACATGTTTTGAAAGACAAATATCTGAAGATATGTGTGGACTATTTTATTCGGAAACATTGTTTACGGTGCAGTCGGTATTATCTGGTACTGTTTGTAGGCATTTGTCATTATACATTATATATATAATTATACATTATAATTTAATGCTTTCGCCATCACTGACTGAGGCAATTTGAGGTACAATAATCACATTAATTTCTTATTTGAACGAGCTTGTATTGGGGTTTACATTGTATTTACTTGTATTTCAGTGCCCGGAAACAGTGGAGGAGTGGCAGACTGTAGCAGATGGATTCCAGGCTCAGTGTAACTTCCTAAACTGCATAGGTGCTCTGGATGGGAAGCACGTTAACATTCGACCCCCACCAGGAACTGGATCAACATTCTACAACTACAAGCACACATTCTCCATTGTACTTATGGGGCTCGTTGACAGCAATTACAGGTTCTTGTATGTAGATGTTGGCTGCAACGGGCGGATTTCAGATGGGGGAGTGTTTGGTGGCTGCTCGCTGCAAGATACCCTGGAGAACCGGACATCAAACATCCCTGTCCCTGCTCCACTCCCAGGTTCTGACCTGCTGGCGCCATACTGCATTGTGGCAGATGAGGCATTCCCATTTAAGGAGTCCCTCATGAAGCCTTACCCAAACCGCAGGCTGTCTGTAGAGCAGCGGATCTATAACTACAGGCTGTCACATGCTAGGAGGGTGGTGGAAAATGCCTTT
This sequence comes from Umbra pygmaea, assembly GCA_016801145.1. Lineage (NCBI taxonomy): Eukaryota > Metazoa > Chordata > Actinopteri > Esociformes > Umbridae > Umbra > Umbra pygmaea. The sequence continues at coordinate 8,070 of JACXGM010025660.1, read as the reverse complement.
GGCATCCTAGCTAGCCGGTTTCGTGTTTTCTTAACAACCATCAACATTCAAGACACGGCCAAAGTAGAGAACATTCTTTTGGCTAGTTGTGCTCTGCACAACTTCCTGCGTACAGAGAACTGTGATCTCCACATGACGGGAATCACTAACCAGGAAGGACCGGATCACAATACCATCCCAGGAAGTTGACAATGAGAACATGATCTTCGGCAGGCCTCCCTACCACAAACAACCAATGCAACAGCACGAGCCAAACAGCACAGGGATGAACTATGTCGCTACTTCAATTCTGACATTGGTGCTGTGCCTTTCCAGTGGGGCAACATTTAGGAAATATGTATGCCTGTGCTGTTCTCTCTTGTCATGCAACCTTATTTGCAAATAAACAGGCTGTAGTCTGAAATATACATTGTGTTCTCTTGTCTGGTGTTTACACTGCCAAAAAGCTATTATGCCTCAGCAAAATAAGTATTTGCATTGGTACTATGAAATGACAAAGCAGTGACATACACAGCACTCTATAAAAAGTAAATGGAATGAATAAACCCAGAACAGCAGTGATGCTAGATTATTCTCCCAGTTGTGTAGAATGTGCCTGGTTATGATCCTCCAGAAAGTGTCTGCACATTAATTCTGACATTGGTGCTGTGTCTTTCCAGTGGATTTTAGGAACTGTGTATGCCTGTGCTGTTCTCTGATATATTCTATGTAATGCACCCTTATTTGCAAATAAACAGGCTGTAGTCTGAAATATACATTGTGTTCTCTTGCCTGGTGCTATTACAACTCATCAAAATAAGTGTTTTTGTTGTCATTAAAATAAAAAAACAGTAAAACTCAAAACAAACACAGCACACTATAATAAAAAGTAAATGGAATAAACAGACAGACAATAGCAGCTACGCCAGACTACTCTCCTAGTTGAATATAACGTCCCTGGTTCTGATCCTCCATTACATGTTTAAATACGGCAGCCTGCTTGTTGACAATGTCCGCATGCGAGTTTCTAAACTCCTGCAGTAATTCTTTATGCCATCATATGTGCGCGTTGATGTTATAGTCTCCAGGGTCTTTGTAAGTGTGCGCATGAGTACTGTCGAAGCATCATTCGCAGACTCATCCAGCGTCTTCCTGCTGCGTTTGCTCCGAGTGCTGGAGGGCTCGCTTTGGCTATTCTCACTACAAATTGTGGACTCAGCCAGAGGAGTGCAGTCTGTTTCCTGAATAGAAATCCGGCAAAGAAAATGATTTTCTTTGAGATAAAATAAAGACGCTCGGGTCTCAGGTGCAGGCCAACCGCTTGGTTTTATTTGGAAGCTTAAACTCAGGCGTCGATTGTTAAAGGTAAAATGCAGTGTTGACTGAGGTTACTGCTATAGTCATTGAAAGCGATTAAAGAGAACCTGAAATAAGTTCAAAGAAATGAATTATTTTCACTAAACATTCCACGTTGTATTTTTTAAGTTGCTTTCTTACCCAATATAGCCTAGCACTTACTATATTAGAAGCACAGAATAAGATCCTGTCTCCTTCGTAGAGCCCCCAATGGTGGCTGTTGTGGCCACTGATCTTTATTGAATGGCACCGTTCCCCATCGCAATATCGTGGAGAACCCCGCATGCCATAATTATGTTACAGGCCTGCTTCTGATGGTTCCTTCCAGATGGCTTCTTCCAGTAATTATACAATCTATGGTCACACTACCTGTGACCAGAACCAAAAATAGGGAAAAAAGTGGTGCTTCCGACCTAATTATGCATTTAAACAAAAGTTTGACTTGGGTACATTAACAAAAAGACCGTAGGTTGCATTTCGGCGAGAGTTACGCTTTAAGGAATGATGCACTTTGAGATGCATGGACCTACGGGCTTTAATTTTGAAGCTTTCTCATTGTAGCAAATTTATGACGTAATCTTTAGTGTTGCTTGCAGAATACATTTTACACAATGGAATGAGCTAAATAAACGTGTCCATGGCATCATTCATCCAAGGAAGTCTACACTTTCCCAAGGTAGTGCAAACTGCTTTGCACCAGTACAAGGTAGAAGTAAGATAAGATTACTTAGCTACGCATTCTTAAATACGTAATAAATGCGAAATAAAGAAATAATAATAATTAAACTAGGAATTTTAGCTAGCTACGCATTAGCTACTGCCAACTAATCTGCTAGTTATATTACTGTAGCTAGCAATGTTGAAAAACGACAAATAGCTACTTTAAACTGGATAAGTGCCGAAGTCGACTGTCGATATAAATATTCTTTACTCGTATTGCTTGACATTATTAAGTTTACTTGAAGATTTGAAGTTGTATGTATGCAAGTTACGACTAGATAGATTGTGACAAGCTACAACGCATGGACAGGATATTCTTCACGCTGTTATTAAGGTTTCAACAACGATTTTTCCGGATGAAATTTAGTTCATCGCATCCGTCCTTAGATTGTATATTACTTGATGGAGCCATGTGTGACGTCAACCATTGGTTTGTTAAGATCTGTTTTGGGTCATCGAATTTGCCGTTTCGGCGCAGACATCTTGGTTGCGGATGTGACGATTTTAGACGAGAGGGAGGAGTAATCTAGCTGAGTATTTGAATGGAAGTTCTATCATTCAATTTCTATGGTATTGTTGTACAACCGAACGCCACAACCATGCCCTAAATGCCCTTTTACTTTATTGCGGATCTTTAAGCCAATGAGACCATAATAAAAAAATGTACATCATGATAAATAGCAGAAGGCTTAAATCTAGCGATTGAGACCATATACTCATTATGAAAATGTTTCCTGAGGTCTCTCATTGTCATAGACTATTACAGAAACCAAGCTCTTTTGTAACCAGATGTATCTCCGCCAGCTGGGGCCTCTTTTATAAACGTGGCATATGCATAAAAGAAGAAATACGCAGCTCTCTACGCAAAAATTGGGATTTATAAAAAGCAAACTTGACGGGAAAATGTGCAGTCCTCCGCGGCAACTCTCGATTATCCCAAAGATCCGACTCGGAACTCGGATATGACGTCACTTACACACTTCAAGCATTCTATTATGTTTTGCACGTCCGAGTCGGAGAAAAACATGGATGCCACCTAGAAAGCTGTTGTTGCGGTAGCACTGACCAAGTACCAGGCGCTCCAAAAGCACTACATTACATTTTTTTATTATGACTATTACCCGACCATATCAAAACGCAGCCATTTGAACTTCTAAAATGTTCACTTTATTTCATGTTTTAGTTTCTTATGTTATAACGCTAGCCACGTTTAGCAACACCGGTTTGAAACAAGTATTTTTTTCAATATTACACCCACAACATGACCGATTCACATACCATCAGGCAGTGATACGGGCGCAGTAACGTATTGCAGTATTACGAGCGATTGAAATTGTTATTTAAATAACCAAAGCGGTCCAAAAACGATTAAAACAATTCATGTTTACAAGTCACAGGCGCAGCCATCTTGTATTCCTGCTCAGAATTCCTGCTCGGTCTCCTCTGTGCTCTCCGAGTGGGCAAGTCAGATTTCCGAGGAAAAAGGGGCGTGTGGTGCGCATTGCTAGGCAACCTTCCGAGCTCCGACTCGGAGCTCCGACTCCGAAAGATAAACAAACGCAGAATCTGACCCAGGCGTACGCACAAAAACGGGTGAAATGAGAAATGGCGACACCGCCGGCAGATGGATGAAACACGTAGGCTACTGTGGATCTGTCTGAAACTGCAGAGCGTTGTGTAAACTAAATCGAAAATCTGCCTCTCATTAAAAATATGAAGATGTCACAAAGCCACGCTTACAATTAACACCCTGCAGTAGTGCTGGGCGGTAGGGCTGCTCGATTATCAAAATCATAATCACGATTATTTTAGTCAATATTGAAATCACAATTTTTTTACAGTGAATATAAACTGATGTCAGGAGCGGGTGCATTTTCTGACTTTGTTGAGGGTGACCAGCACACATAGTTCATTTGAATTTTTGGATTTGATTAGACAGCAACGTCTTTCAATTATATTTGCAAATACGTTATTTATATTTATTATATTAAAGAAATTACCACTTCTAAACGTATCTTATTTTCTATTTTGCCTGCAGGTTTTTCATGGCGCACGATCACTGTGCATAAATAAGTCTGCTGTAGAATTGCAAACAGCAGTTCAAACAAACTACTGAATAGAAGTAACATGAAGCCTGGCTCTTCAGTCTGTAGAAAATTGTTCAGATGTTATACATGGCTCTACACTACACCTGTGCTAATCAAACTAGGAACGAGAAAGTGATTAACTGATAAATGATAGTGGTGGGTTGTTATTTTCGTTGCTTCGGTACTAAGAGATGCGCAATCTAATACTGAAGAAAAATGTTTTCGTAAAAACAACGCTGCAAGCACACCAATAAAATATCCTAAACAAGACTCACAAACAGACAAAGCTGATCAGCTAACTAACAAAGTACCTGCGTTGCTGTGAGGTGAACTCATGGAGCTGCTGCAATCACCTTGCTGTAATATAGAAAATACTGTAGACCAGGGGTGTCCAAACCCTTCCATGGAGGGCCTAGTGTATGCAGGTTTTTGCTTTCACCTTGTACAAGGCTGATGGAGTAGATACCTAATTGGTTAGGATCTCCCCTCACCTGGCAGTCTAAATACTAAATTGGCTCTTATTGAAGGGAAAGACCAAAAACCAGCATACACTAGGCCCTCCATGGAATGGTTTGGACACCCCTGCTGTAGACCATAGGTCAATACTCTGCCTTTGTCGCCACTTCTGCACAGCATTTCTCATATAAAGCACGCAGAGCAACTCTGGTAAAGTGGTGGAGAGAGAGCGAATTATAACGCTTGTCCAAGGTATGCAACAACATTCTAGAGCGGTCATTCTCAACTGTGCTAATGCGGCACACATCTTTGGCTAAAAAGTATGCAACGGCATGTGTTATCTTTTGTGCCTGCGTGCACGATGGATATGGAGTTACACTGTAAAATGCGTCTTTAATAGACAACAGAGTGAGTTTTGCTTTCGGTTTCAGGAGGGACAAAAGTGCGCTTGTGAGTGTCATTCGAACACAAGACAAAAATAAGAGTTCTTAGAAATGTACAAAACAATCGTTTTTTCTCTCCATTACACTCTTTTTGTGATCGTTAGGAGCTGAAATTGAAATCGCAATCAAAATTTGATTAATTGCACAGCCCTACTGGGCGGTATACCGGTTCACACCAAATACCGGTATTTATTTTTGTCATGATATAAATTTTTTATACCGCCATACCAGTGTATTTGAGTAGACAACGTCCTGAACGCTGCGCTGTGCGACACTGCTGAATACATTGTAGTGCTGTGCGGTATACCGGTTCACACCGAATACAGTGTTTATTTTTATTATGATATTAATTTTTTATATTCCGCGATACCGGTGTATTTGAATACATAACTTCCGGAACGCTATGCTGCACGACACTGTTTCAGTTCAGACCCTTTTCAATGTTGCGCTTCTAAACACGTATGGTGCGACTGCGTGGCGTGGGGAGGGTAAACATTAGTGCTCAGGGGCCGGTTGCACGAGCTGGATATATATAGGTCCTAACTGTACGTTCAACCTAAAATGCCCTTTACGTCAGACTTTATGTTCATACCTGTTGCACCAGCTAGGGGTAAGCTCTCAATTAGCAAAATCACTTTTCTCATATCTATTTTCATTTAGCCTAATATTTGTAAAATTATAAATATATTAGAATTCTGAAGAAAATGCGCACATTTAAGTACTGGACCAAAAGAAGGCTGCAAGTTATTAGGCTAGTCACTGCTGTAGCGTCGCATGAATTAATGATAAACCTTCGGAAAGGAAAATCAAATGTTGGTTTGCAAAACTTTTGGGTGAACAAAATAAAGTTCTGACATACTAACGTTAAGAAATATAACTTAAAGGAAATACGATGTAGGCTGTAGCCTATTTTATTTTGTTCAACAAATTACAGTGATAGTACAGTTATAAGTGTGTACCGTTTATAATAAAACAATCAAATACCTTAACAGAATATTATATGATTAGGTTATTATACCTGTTTGGAAAAAGTCACTTTAAACAGACATTCTCATCTTACACAAAAAAGCTGCAATGCTTGGTGTATGCGAACACAAATGCGGCTATTGCATTCGCTTTCACAAACATGTTTCTCTCATTTTAGCTGATTAGGGAAGGAGACGTAAACTATTGATATTTAATAAATATTACACATTCTTGACCTGCAATTTAAATGATGTTCTTCTGGATAGGAACATTTGCTTTCAATATTTGAATTGGCTGATCAACATCTAAATGATTGTAGATTTTAGCTTTTGACAAATATGACATTTGGCATATAGTTATTAATAGTACTTATTTCGGAAAGTAGGGCTGGGCGATAAAACAATCTCGTAAGTCGTGTTGGATTCTTCAGTAACTGAAACTGAAGTGGATAAGTTGAAAATTAGTGCCGCAGCGAGCGAGGAAATTGTTGATAAAACGGGAAAAATCAGCTCGCCAGTATGGCAGTTTTTTTGTTTTAAAAGTCTGACCAACGTCGTTTGCAAATAATGCAAAACCGTCGTCGTCAACAAGACTGGCAATACCACAAACTCGTTTTTTGTACTCTAATTGTGCCCCTTAGTGTAACATATACTTGTTAAGTGTTCATTGTGACTTACATTAACATTTTCATTATTTGAGTGTTTTCCATGGTTTCTGCCTTTATAACTGATGGGATTATAATCAGTAGGTTACATTTTAAAATATTTAAATTTAATTATTTTTTCCTGCTCCTTATTCTAAATAGTTCATAAAACTGATCAATAAATATCGATATCAACCGATATGGAACACTAATATTGTGATAGATTTTTCAGCCATATCGCCCAGCCGTAACGGCAAGTACCCAAAATGAAGTACTCTTTACTCATTCCATAAAAAGTGGTATCGGCCTATCCCTACTGAAATAATCGATAGCTATAGCCCTAGCCACCAGAAACACAAACTGCTAAGGTGAGTTGTACAAAACCTTTCTTTTTAGTAAACTCTGTGTACACAAACAATGATCTGAATGCTCAAGTTCTTGTGTACAGCCCCTGGTAAAACTTTGAGCAAAGTTTCATGTTGTGTCAAGCCTTCTTAGTGTTTTAAAAACAGCAAATTGATGCTATAAAGTGAACATTGTTTTCAGCCGGAGACGCTAGATTGGAAGGTTTTTATTGAGGACGATAACAAAACCCATGATCCCACGCTACTTCCCAACGTCATCCAAGTACATCTTATGCTATTGTTTTGATTGAGAGACCCTAGTGGCCAAAAACTACGTATTGTACACCCTTAATCATTCAATTTTCAATGTTTAAAATCTGACCTGTAAAATGAATGGACCAGTCAATGGTGTTTACATTTTGTAATAAGGACCCCTTAATTTGTATTACAGGGATTTGTCATGATTTCAGGAGTAGTTTAAGGGAAAATTAATTATACTTTAAGGGTTTCAAGTTTCATTTCTGTCTATAAGCTCCTCCTTCCTGCCATTGATTCCAACCATCAAGAAAACACTTGACATTCAGCTTGTGGCCTTAAAAAGAGGGAGAACATGTCAGTTAATGGACCCATCTTTTACTAGTAAGAATTTACCTGTTCACCCTCTATATATATATATATAAGTGGACCCATCTGTTACTAGTAAGACTTTCCCTGGTCGCCCTCTATATATATTAGTGGACCCATCTGTTACTAGTAAGACTTTCCCTGGTCGCCCTCTATATATATTAGTGGACCCATCTGTTACTAGTAAGACTTTCCCTGGTCGCCCTCTATATATATTAGTGGACCCATCTGTTACTAGTATGACTTTCCCTGGTCACCCTCTATATATATTAGTGGACCCATCTGTTACTAGTAAGACTTTCCCTGTTCACCCTCTATATATATTAGTGGACCCATCTGTTACTAGTAAGACTTTCCCTGTTCACCATCTATATATATTAGTGGACCCATCTGTTACTAGTAAGACTTTCCCTGTTCACCCTCTATATATATTAGTGGACCCATCTGTTACT
>JACXGM010025656.1:0-15206 GCA_016801145.1 Umbra pygmaea | reverse complement strand
CTTCCTCTTCACAATATCCCACAGATTCTCTATGGGGTTCAGGTCAGGAGAGTTGGCAGGCCAATTGAGCACAGTAATACCATGGTCAGTAAACCATTTACCAGTGGTTTTGGCACTGTGAGCAGGTGCCAGGTCGTGCTGAAAAATGAAATCTTCATCTCCATGAAGCTTTTCAGCAGATGGAAGCATGAAATGCTCCTAAATCTCCTGATATCTAGATGCATTGACCCTGCCCTTGATAAAACACAGTGGACCAACACCAGCAGCTGACATGGCACCCCAGACCATCACTGACTGTGGGTACTTGACACTGGACTTCAGGCATTTTGGCATTTCCTTCTCCCCAGTCTTCCTCTAGACTCTAGCACCTTGATTTCCAAATGACATGCAAAATTTGTTGTTGTTTTGTTGTGCTGCTTCTCTGTAGCCCAGGTCAGGCGCTTCTGCCGCTGTTTCTGGTTCAAAGGTGGCTTGACCTGGGGAATGCGGCACCTGTAGCCCATTTCCTGCACATGCCTGTGCACTGTGGCTCTGGATGTTTGTACTCCAGACTCAGTCCACTGCTTCCGCAGGTCATCCAAGGTCGGGAATCGGTCCTTTCCACAATCTTCCTTAGGGTCTGGTCACCTCTTGTCATTGTGCAGCGTTTTTTGCCACACTCCTTCCCACAGACTTACCAGTGAGGTGCCTTGATACAGCACTCTGGGAACAGCCTATTTGTTCAGACATTTCTTTCTGTGTCTTACCCTCTTGCTTGAGGGTGTTAATGATGGCCTTCTGGACAGCAGTCAGGTCGGCAGTCTTACCCATGATTGCGGTTCTGAGTAATGAAACAGGCTGAGAGTTTTTAAAAGCCTCAGGAATCTTTTGCAGGTGTTTAGAGTTAATTAGTTGATTCAGATGATTAGGTTAATAGCTCGTTTAGAGACCCTTTTCATGATATGTTAATTCTTTGAGATAGGAATTTTGGGTTTTCATGAGCTGTATGCTAAAATCATCAGTATTAAAACAATAAATGACCTGAAATATTTCAGTTGGTGTGCAATGAATCTAAAATATATGAAAGTTAAATTTTTATCATTACATTATGGAAAATAATGAACTTCATCACAATATGCTAATTTCTTGAGAAGGACCTGTATACCTGTTCCATTCTGTAGATATCCTGCATTTCCTTATAATTATACTGCTGTTTACATTATGGTGTACATTATTATATTATATACAGTACAGTACATTGCACTGTAGAGATCCTGCATTCCCTGCACCTTAAAAGCATAATATTGTAAACATGTTTACATTATACTGCTGCTTATATCCAACTATAAACTACAGCCTTGCTATAGGACATTCCTCCGCCTCGCTTGAGGTGGCTTCATCACTCCTCCACTAACCTTACGCAATTAACTAGATCCAGCACGTTAACAGTTACATGACACAATAGACCAGAAAAATCCTTGTTTGTTAAAACTTACTTGATTCTGTTTTTTCTAATCCCTAAGCTGAGAGCCTACTGCTCCCCTGTCCCCTGATAGCAGTCATAATAGCAGGGGGGTGGGGTAATTTACTGAAATAAAATTTCCTATATCCTATTTTTTCAGACATAGCTATAGTATGCAACCCTTTCAAAAACTCACTGTGGCCCTCAATGTGGTGTCAGATGCCTCAGTGGTCATGGAGTCAGACTTGTTGTTGTAAGGTTGCCGGTTCATTTCCTAAGTGTGCCAAATGTCATTGTGTCCTTGGACAAGGCACTTTACCCTAAGCTGTTCCAGTGGGGAAATGTTCCTCTTGATTAGAATGTCAGATAAAGGAATAAAAGGTAAATGTAAGCAAAAATGATTGCCCACCCCTGATCTAGGGTGTATTGTTTGTGTATGTACTTGGATGAATGAGATATAAAAATGATGGTTGGCAGAACCAGTCTGTTTGAATTGGAGCTAGCTAGGTGATATCGCTGTTGATTTACTGACAAATTGTATTGGTAAAGGATAAGGTGAATAGCAACTCACTGGCTAGCTAGCACATACTATATTTTGTGTTTGTGCATATTGTGTGATGATTGTGAAACTTATCTGTGACAGATTATTGTTCAATATGTACCTACTGAAGCAAGATAGGTCCATATACTGTAGCTCCCGGACAGGTTTTGTAAATATTACTACGTATGGTGAATAACTAAGTAGGCCAAGTGTTAGGTTACATTTGATGTCACTTGAAGCGAGTCACTAGGGGGCAAGCCCTAATTTCACTTTGAATTCTGGACCTTATGGTATTTCAACTGCAGAATGATACAGAAGTGCCTAAAATGTACTATTGGTTGTTGTCGGATATATTGGCAGGCATAGCATTGTATATGACATAAATGATTTATGGTAAGTTTTGTAAATACTAGATTCCTTTAAGACTGTGCAATAGTTTCAATTACCAAAGTTTAGATGGCCAATGATACACGGTTTACAGTGCCATAGTAAAAATACATATTCATAGTGGGTTGAAACATTTATCAGATGTCTTCTAACACTTAGGCAATGGGGACACAGCCAGTTCTACCTCCTGTACAGACAGAGCAGGAGTAAGAGAAGATGCAGTGATTATGTCTGAAGACGTGACAAATCCCATTACCAGCAGTGGGCACATCAAAGAACTGAGGTAGGACATCGAACTAAAGGGGGAGGTACACACTCACTCTAAATATCTTCATCATCAGCACCCAGCCTTGCCTGCCAACTGCATTCCCCTCAGACAATGTCAGGCACAGAACATCTATGATGACTGTAAGGGAATATTGTAAACACAGCACTCGCGACAGATGTTGCATCATCTTACTTTGTAATGCATGGATTGTAGATAAAAATGATTAGTGCACCACATGAAAATAATTTGGATCTTTCATTATACACAAGACTTAACATAACTTAAGTCATCCTATTAAACGAAAGAGGTGTATAATGTATTTCCATTTGTAATCTAGGTGAGTTATAGAATATAGAAATGAGTTTGCATTCATACCCACTTATGAACATTTTGTAAAAGTGTGTGATTTAGAGCCTTCTTGCCATCCCAGCACTGTGTTAATCTATTATATATATATCTATTTTCAGGCTCCAGCAGGCTCTTCAAAACACTTATTCCCAAGCAGGAGGAAGTACAAAATTGTGCAACTATTAACTAATTGGCCAATTGGACTGAATTGCTAGGAAGCCCTATTTTAAATGCTGCCATATAAAGGCTATAATTGGCCACCAGACTCAAGTAGTTGTTTTGGTGTTTGCATCCAGAGACCAGCTGTCATTAACTACAAGGAAATATTCTGTAAAAGGTCTCTGTAAAAAATCAAACGTAATCATCATTATTCAACATAAAAGTTTCAAAAGCATGAACATTTTAATTTAATTAAGTTTGTTTTTCACACCAATTTGAATGTACTATGCTTTAGAAACCTGAAAAAAACACAAACATGGCAAAATATATCCTTAATTATTTGTCATACTATCATAATACACTCACCGGCTACTTCATTAGGTACACCTGTTCAACTGCTCGTTAACCAAATATTTAATCAGCCAATCACGTGGCACTAAGTCAATGCAGTTAGGCATGTAGACATGGTCAAGATGATTTGCTGAAGTTCAAACCAATCATTAGAACTGGGAAGAATGGTGATCTTTGTGAAATTGAACATGGCATGGTTGTTGGTGCCAGACAGGCTGGTATAAGTATTTCAACAAGTGCTGATCTATTGGCATTTTCCCGTACAACAATCTCTATGGTTTACAGAGATTGTTTTGAAAAAGAGAAAAAAAATCTAGTAGGCGGCAGTTCTCTGGGCGAAAATGTGTTGTTGATGGCAGAAGTCAGAGGAGAATGGCCAGACTGGTTCGAGCTGATAGACAGGCAACAGTAACTTCAATAACCACTCATTATCACCAAGGTATGCAAAAGAGCATCACTGAATGATCAAACTTTGAAGCAGATGGGCTACAGCAGTAGAAGACCACACCAGGTACCACTCCTGTTATATCAAAGAACAGTGCTGCAACATTCCAATGGCAGTGTCAGATTTTGACGTAAACATAATAAAAGCATGGCACCATCCTTTCTTGGTACCATATTTACTTGCCACCATGTTTACTTGCCACTTGTTCGGCCCCTTAGTACCAATTGAGCATCATTTGAATGCCACAGCCTTCCTGAGTATTGTTGGTGACCATGTCCATCCCTTTATGTCCACAGTGTACCAATCTTCTAAAGGATACTTCCAGCAGGATAACGCACCTTGTCAGAAAGCTCAAATCATCTCAAAATGGTCTCTTAAACAAAGTCAACAGATCTCAACCCAATCGAGCACATTTTGGATGTTGTGGAACGGGAAATTTGCATCCAGAATGTGCAGTCGTCAAATCTGCAGCAACTGCCTCTGGCAGTAGTATCAATATGGAACAACATCTCTGAAGAATGTTTCCAGCCTCCTGTTGAATCTATGCCATGAAGAATTAAGGCAGGTCTGAAAGCAAAAGAGTGTCCAACCCGGTACTAGCAAGTTGTACAGTACCTGATGATGTGGCAGGTGAGTGTATTTCTTCCCTCCCAATTGTTATTGTGTTCAATTCTCATTTAAAACTTTCTTAGGAAGATCAAGAGAGTTAAGATCAAGATGTTTCCTATGAACTCATTTAGCTCTTTTGTACTCACGCAGGGAGTGGATTCCCGACCAACATTCACAACCTACTAGAGCGCAACTAGGCAAGATAACTCTGTATCCCACCAACACCAGACAATGCTGATCCAATTTGTTCTAACCGCATATGAGACCCCTGGGAACTGTTGATAACAGAATACAAACTCCTGGCGGCCGTCACGCACCCGTACTGCAAGGCAAAATTTAAAACAACTTATTGCAATTTATAGCAATGCACAACTCGGGATCCAACAACTAAAAATGTTATCTTTTTATATCCATACCCAAGTTCCATAAAGAAGTTATGAGAATATTGATATTTGTAGTATTCATTTCCCTGTCAAATGTTTTCTTAGCTTCAGGTTATTTATAGCATCCTAGACTTTCATATCAAATTGATAGTCACCAATAGCAGACACCAAAGGTAAACGCGAAGCCTAGAATCAAGATTAGATATTGATAGCTCTCTAATACTTTCACAAGCTGTGACAAAGCACATTTGACTAACCAGCAACACCTGTCAAGGCAATTGTCCAAAAACATTTCATCATCTGAAATAGTTTGCGTATATACCGGTATAGACAGTGTTGGTGGTAAAACCAATAAGAACACAAATGCCCTCGAAGACAGTTCACCATAAAACAATAACAATATCTGTGCGCGTTTGCGTAATAAAAACCTTGAAGTATCTAAATCGGAGATCTCTTCAGCAGGTGCACACTGTCTAATGATGTATCTTCATTCGAAGGAGGACTGCACGTTTGTGTAGGAGGGAGTAATAGCATGGTTTGGCTGGCATACCCGGTGAGGGCCCTGAACTCCAGCTTGTAACCTCAATGAGTCACCAGGCTGGAGAGGGAGGTGTTACTGACCACATCAGACCAGCTACTTTCAGGACTGAGTACAGAAAGGCCTCTTAATCCTATGTGAAGGTCTGAGCTGACAGACTGAAACAGGAGCACGTTGCTAAGCCAAACCCAAACAGTGTACTGTGCATTCACATTATTTTGTTTCAATTTCAACCCATTTTCTCAAGTTGACAATTCCTTGGGGCCCAATGGTTTTAATTCCATCCTGAAAGCATTATGAATTCAATGAGCTCTACCTGCTATAATTATTTCGGCCCACTAACCACGGTTAGGCATTCCATATCTGCAGAAGCTTTATATGTGCCCACTTGTGTCAGACTTGATTGCTGCTGACAAGGCCCTGAGGTAAGCATGCTGGTCATCGGGAGGGCCCTGTCACTCAAAAGCCCTTAAATCAGCAGTGATGGTTGAAAATTTGAATTATTTGCATTTCTTTTTGTATTTGTCCTCAGCCAGTGGCACTCCAAGCCTTTGGCCTCTTTGTTCTGAGGGAGGACTGACTGTCACAGGTCCCTGCATCTGTCTCTCTCTGGCTCGTTTCTCCATTGTCTATAAAGCATTCACACAGTTGATGGATGGCTGCTTAAGTCCAAGGGGAATACTGGTCATTAGTGTGTGTGTGTGTGTGTGTGTGTGTGTGTGTGTGTGTGTGTGTGTGTGTGTGTGTGTGTGTGTGTGTGTGTGTGTGTGTGTGTGTGTGTGTGTGTGTGAAGGGGACTTTATGAGAAAAAATAGACAGCAGACAGAGGAAGGAGAGTTAGTATGAGGTTTTTTGTAGCTGGACATTAAAGAGTCACATTGTAATTCGCCAGATAATAGCTTGCAAGACAGACAGAGTGCCTAGGGAGCAAGCAGCACCTGCTATCATTCAGCCAAGGTGACAATGTGCCCATGTCACAATGTGCTGATGGCTGCAATGTGCTGTGCCAAGCCACACAGGGCCTGGACAGAGCCTGCACATCAAGCATCCAGTCTGGAGGTTAGTGTGGGCATCACAGAGATGAAAAGAGGTCCCATCTGCCTATCCATATAACAGCCTCAGTTCCAGAATGCGCAGGGCAATTGAGGCCACTGCCATGTTCTATAATTCATTTCTTTATAATTCACTGGCTTACTGTATTTCTCCTTGTTACCCAGTGGGAGTCGCCTGGCAAACCAGCTCATCAGGAGGGATCAACAAATGAAGGTAAAGACCCACCGAGTTAACTATATTAAAATGATGCACTCAATGATATGTCAGTGTCAAAATCCATTTCCTCACATTTATGTCCTTTAATCATCTCTACGGTGGGTATCTGGATCAAGAAAAACAACAGGATACCTTGACATCACTCTGCATGCATTCATTCATTACGAGACAACGTTGCAAGACAAAAGTAGCACACTTCAGAAGGTTTGCCCACATACACCTAGCTAACCTTGAACAGCTGAAATGCTGCTTTCACACACGACCCCTCACAGCACAGTTTCAAACCACATTGCAGTTTAAAGGCAGAGAGCGAGAAAGTGCCTGTGGTGTAAAAACCAGGCAGAGTTGAGCATAAATGCAGAGGTTGAGTCCCAGTCAGCCACAGAATGAGCAGGCTCTCCTTCAAACGCCCAGACATTCAAAGAAATCCCCAGAGATCCTCAATCCCTTCTTTGTATCCAGCTCTTACATCTCCCCGCCCAGAGTCACCCTTCTCGCTTCTCCACAACTAAAAACAACCAGCTATTAATTCATTCCAATTCACTTTAAAGTCCTCTGCAAGGTCGAGTCTAGCATGTTTCTAAAGATTACTGGGTAAAAATGGCTGGGGAAGAAGCCTAAAGAAAAGGTTTGTGGTGACGGGGGGCGCTGAGGGTGTTTTAAGTTGGCTCTTACAGTATTCTTTCAATGTATTGTATTTGCTTTTTCTATGTATTTTCTTAGAATATTAGTTGGTAAGTCTTCTCTCAGCCAATCCAAACTTTATTTCCAAATGTTCGGAGGAAAGTGGATCAGTCCAACAACCTGACTTTAACAAATTCCAACCCAGAAGTACATTTTGGCAGATTTAACAACTTTTCAAAACCATAGTTGCTCATCACAGTTGAGGAGCTAGAGAACATCTGCTACAAGTGGTTCTGACCTGACTACCATTCTGGAGAACGATGTGAAGAGCCTCACTGCAAATCTGAGAAGGGTACAGTAGAGCTGTGCAAGCTTATGGGTAAACCCAGAAACTGCTATTAATCCTGTCAGTAGAAATGCCTCAAATCATCGATTTAATCTCTGGCCTGCTGAAGGATGTTCTATCCATGGACGTGTGTCCCAGGTCCCAACCCGCAAAGCCTAGAGATGGATAGAGGCCACGTGTCTTCATTGTAATAGAGAAGTCTATGGAGGACTAGAGTGACATGGGAGAAATTTGGCCCCCACAGCTGCAGCGTTACAGGGGAAACTGTGCTTCCTGTGTAGGGTAATGAACTCTCAAAATGTTGTAGAGCATTAAAGCATGCACGGGTGAATTGCTGCTTTTTATTTTGTCCGAATAAATTGTTTTTGGGACCACACACATTGTCTTTGTACTGACAAGGGGACACTGGAGTTGTTTGTGAAGCAGGCTTTCACACACTTTAATAGGTTAAGCGTCAGGGGTAAGCAGAGATGTCCAAACACGTATGTCAGCCAGACATGCAGGAATGGAAAGGGGAATAGTTGAGTATCATCTGCATATCAGTGAATGGAGAGAGATGTAAGAATATGACAGAGCCAATAAACTTGGCTTTATAGAGGTGAGAGGGGCTTCAACCAAGCCCTGGGTGACACCAGTAAAGAAAGCCTCAGGAGCAGACACACATGTTTTCCAAGTCACCTGGTAGAAGCAGTATTTATATACCAGCCCTTCATGTAAATCATACCCAAAGATCTTGCTTATTTGGCTTGCATTATCTACCAAATAAGATTTTAATTTTACCGCTATTTAACCAGGTATGTTGCCTAAGAACCAAATCTTATTTACAGTGACGAAGGCTTCCTCTTCGCAATCAGGGGGATTCGAACCAGGATCCTTATGGACCAATGAGCTTCCTTAACCGCCAGGCCACCTTGCAGCACCCAAAGATACATTAAGCCCTCTGGAGTCATGTAGTTTATTCTGCTGAATTTAAATTATATGTTATACTGCTAGTGCCTTCAGTTTCATATTTGTTTCTATAATGCAAGTAAAACATTTGCCAATCGCACTGTACTGTCTCTGTCCCATTTGTGCACTCAGAGCTTTTATACACCACATGGTGAAATAGTTTAAGATCTCACCCAGTGTTTTCCAACACATTTAGAAAGGTACTGAAGACTAAGGGTTACATCACTGTGACCCCAATATGTTAATCTGTTAGGAAATGTGTTAAAGAACACCTCAGAAAATTTAATGTAATATACCTTTTTTTGCATACAACTGTCTGTATTTTGAAAATATTATCTAGTGATTTGTTTCAGTCTTTAAGGTCAATTAGATTTCATTTGTTGTTGATTATATGTCAACCTTTAATCCTGTTGTGGGTGGTACTGGCATAATGATATTCACTGACCAGGTATGTGACAGCTAACCTATAATCTGCAACCACAGCACCTTGGATTTTCTAATAGAGATCACGCAGTACAAACCCCAGAGTAATGCAGGGGTCAGGAAAATTGATTGATACCACCCCCATGTGAAAGTCCATCCTCAAAGAAGACTTTAGTGTATGGATGTTTTCCTCACTCTCATTTGTGTCCCCCCAACTAGCAATGAATCTGTCTTCAGTACCCAGTCTCTAGAGTGAGACATTGAGATCGACTTGCGAGTCTAAACGTCATATACTACCTATAATAAATTCAGTTTCACATTGGTTCCTGGAATTAATCACCATAAATGTGGGCTCCCAAGTGGTCTAGAGGTCTAAGTGTCTCTAGTAGTTTGACTGCATACCGAGAGTGTCCGGGTATGTATCAACTAAATGCTTTCCTGTTCAATGTGTAGTGTGACAAGAAGAATTATTCTGGCATTGCAAGTGCTTGGAGGAACTATGTGAGTGATTTTCGATTATCCCACACATGCTGAGGCATTGCCAAACACAAAAGGTCAAAAGGGAATTAGACATGACAAACATAATACCCCACCCCCATAATAATTTGATTGGGTAATTAATGACTGAATGGTCTGCCTGTTGGTTTTAAAATGCTACTGTTTATACATTAATGTGAACTTTATGGGTAATGGCCTAGATGTAATAATGACAAGGTCAATGTACCTGTGAAGCTGAGGGGATAGCCAGCTAAGAGTAGGACAAGGTTGCCATGGAAGCAGTGACTATGCTGGACAGTGGGTGGTGGTTTGGCTTGGATGACTTTTGCCCATATTTCCTTTTCCTTTGAGTGAAGACGCAGGGAATGAAAGATTGCTCTGGATACCGCAGAACACCACAGTAGCAGTAGGCTATAATTACTGTGTGTTGTGTAAAAAAAATCAAGTAGGTGGTTGTTAAAGCCTCAGGTGTGATGAATTGCCTAAGAAAATAAGAATTTGATTGGGAATTGATGAGTAAATGGCCCACGTGTTTGTATTTAAAAGGCTTTTATTTCTCTGTTCTGCGCAGCAGTCCACAGGAGTTGAATGTCATCCAAATGGAACTGGGGAGTCCAGGGCTGTGGGAATAAACAGCATTGTTTGACAGTGATCCATGGTTAGACAACGCATAAATGATGCATAAAGCAATGTCCATTGAAACTATAACCTTGCTTTTCTCTGCCTCATTGAACCAGATCCTAAAGAATATGTCAATCTTCCAACTGTGATATATTTTCTGGCTGCCTCACCACCTGGCAACTGCACCTTTCGCACTTGATTGGTTCATCAGATATGAGGTTAGCCTGGTGAGCATTTGTGGGCACAATGTCTGTCGTCTAGGACATTTACTTCACACAGTAAAACCTTTACTTCAGCCACACATATTTTTTCCTTAGCATATGCCAATGCAAATTGTCTCAGGGGTTGCCTTGCCTCGTAGCACCCTCAATCTTGGTTTCTTTGCAGGACAGGTGTTCATGAGTAGTTCTCGTTTGGCAGAGAAGTATGTTAAGAACTAGAGCAGAATGTCAGGCTTTGTCAAAGGACACATCCGGATCTTTGATTCTCGCAAGCCTTCCAGGAGTTGAAATGGGTGTTTTGGGAATACATTGGAAGAGATTTCAAGGGCTATACACCGATTTGTCACTTGGATGGATTTCCTTTTGGCCTACAGGCTGAGAGACTGAAAAGGTAAATGTATGTGGGTTAGGGTGGTGGGAGGGCATAGATGACCTTTTTGTCTCTGTATGACATCTTTCATCTGAGGCATCAGAGCTCATAAGACACTTAGACTTGTTTACAAGCTGTTTTTGTTAGCAGGACATTCTAGATGGTTCTGATGTTTCAGGTTCATGTCATGTACTTGATATTCATCAGTATATCAGGTAAGCAGAGAAAGTACGTAAATGTAGTTTTGATAGCATGTTACAAACTGAGCTACACTCACCGGCCAGTTTATCTATATAATTACTTTAGTGTCAAAAGATCAAGCTAAAGTATTAGTATTTAAAACACAACATTTTCTATTAAATTGAAAGCAAAACCTCAACCAAAATGATTGCTTTCAACAATATAGAGTATAGGTTTCATATAAAAATAAATGCGAGAACAAGTATTGAAAATAAATGCAAACTGTTTTGAGATAATACAATTGCAAATAAATGATTATTTGGCTACAGTTTCTTTTACCTTTTGTTATGTTACCCTGGCTTTAGCTCTCTATTTATTTTTTGCGATTGCAAATCTTTATGAAACAATCATTCCGTGTGAGCAGAGTTTAGAGGCATACAACATATATATTATGCATTTCCATTGGTTGACCGGATTTCTTTCCCAGGTGCTGGAATACTGTTTAAGAAAGCTCAGGGTATAATAATAACCAGTCTGAATTGCTAGTCTATTCCTAAATGAAAGAAGAGCAAGTCATGCATTTTCTATTGTTCATCTTAATTGAAACAAAAAACAGCAGTATTTTAGAATTAAGACTAAATCTAAACTCTGCACTTCACTGATGAGAACAAGCAAAGCTTCAGCAAGTTGCAGTTGCCCAGGACAATGAAAGACTTTATGTACCTGATTTAAACTTGGCTTTTTTCTAGTTTGTGAACGAACATCATAACATAATTAGGTTGAGTATTGTAGTTATGTTTATTGCTTTAAATTACATACGTAAAGTACATACATACATACATACATACATACATACATACATACATACATAGATACATACATACATACATACATACATACATACATCCATCCATCCATCCATCCATCCATCCATCCATCCATCCATCCATCCATCCATCCATCCATACATATATTTTTGTAAATATATTATTATAACTCTTCATGTGACAACACTAAAGAAATGACACTTTGCTAAAATGTAAAGTAGTGAATATAAAGCTTGTATAACAGTGTGAATTTGCTGTCCCTTCAAAACAACTCAACACAGAGCCAGGAAGGTCTAAATCGCTGGCAACAAAAGTGAGTACAGCAACATTTTGGCATTCATGGTTCCCTCAATGAACTGTATCTCCCCAGTGCCGGCAGCACTCATGCAGGCCCAGACCATGACACTCCCACCACCATGCTTGACTCTAGGCAAGACAAACTTGTCTTTGTATACCTCACCTGGTTGCCTCCACACACGCTTGACACAATCTGAACCAAATAAGTTTATCTTGGTCTCATCAGACCACAGGACATGGTTCCAGACCACAGGACATTGCCAGAACCTCCGGCAGCAGCCTGCCCGCCACAGTCTCCACCGGCTGTCTGCGATCAGCCGCCGCCGATCTCCGGACCCCTGTCTCAGCCGCCGCCGATCTCCGGACCCCCGTCTCAGCCGCCGCCGATCTCCGGACCCCCGTCTCAGCCGCCGCTGATCTCCGGACCCCCGTCTCAGCCGCCGCCGATCTCCGGACCCCCGTCTCAGCCGCCGCTGATCTCCGGACCCCCGTCTCAGCCGCCGCTGACGCCCGGACCCCCGTCCGGACCCCCGTCGCTGTTGCCCGGACCCCCGTCCGGACCCCCGTTGCCGACGCCCGGATCCCCGACGCCCGGACCCCCGTCGCCGACGCCCGGATCCCCGTCCGGAACCCCGTCGCTGACGCCACCTCCGGACATCCCAGACACCCTGCCGCCAGGGCTCCCAGACACCCTGCCGCCAGGGCTCCCAGACACCCTGCCGCCAGGGCTCCCAGACACCCTGCCGCCAGGGCTCCCAGACACCCTGCCGCCCTGTCCACCCGAGCTACCTTTCCTCTGGCCGCCCGAGCTGCCTTTCCTCGGGCCGCCAGGGCTGCCTTTCCCCGGGCCGCCAGAGCTGCCTTTGCCCAGGCCGCCTGAGCTGCCTTTGCCCGGGCCGCCTGAGCTGCCTTTGCCCGGGCCGCCTGAGCTGCCTTTGCCCGGGCCGCCTGAGCTGCCTTTGCCCGGGCCGCCTGAGCCGCCTTTGCCCGGGCCGCCTGAGCTGCCTTTCCCCGGGCCGCCAGAACTGCCTGTCCCAGTGACGTTGCCTGTCCCTGTCCCAGTGACGTCGCCTGTCCCCTGGCCTCCTGGCCTGCTTGTCCCAGAGCCTTGCCTTCTCCCAGGGCCTTGCCTTGTCCCAGAGCCTTGCCTTGTCCCAGTGCCAGTGTCTGCCCCAGTCACCGTGCCCATGTCTGCCCCGGTCCCTGTGCCAGTGCCTGTCCCTCCAGACCCAGGTCCCCTCTCTGTCCCTCCAGACCCAGGGCCCCTCTCTGTCCCTCCAGACCAAGGGCCCCTTTCTGTCCCTCCAGACCCGGGGCCCCTCTCTGTCCCTCCAGACCCAGGGCCGCCCTCTGTCCCTCCTGACCCCGGGCCGCCCCCTGACCCTCCTGTCCCCGGGCCCGCTGTCCCTCCTGACCCTGGGCGCTTTGTTCCCTCCGGCCCAGGGTTCGCTGTAACCCACCTCGGTGTGGTGGGTTTTTGAGGGGGGATACTGTCACGTCCAGCCCTGTTAGGCTGTCTATGTTCCCTTTGGTTTTCAGTTATGTCTCCTGTGTTCTGTCTTACGTCCTCAGTGTGTTCAGTATTTAGATATACAGTGGTTTGGTTATGTTCCTTAGAGTTGCTCCCTAATGTATTGTGGTCTGTGGTTCCCCCTGGTGTCCCTTCTGTGTCTCACAGGCTTGGGTGGTATGACGTCATCAGTGTGGGACAGTGTACGTGTTGGTTCAGCACCGGTGTTACCTGTTGTCTCTAATTCATATGTGTATTTAGCCCTTGTGTTTCCGCCTTGTCCTTGTTCGTCAATGTGCTCCTGTTACGTGTTCCCGTGTGTATCCTTAGATTCATTAGAAAGCCCCACGTGGCAGTATTTGTTTTGTTAAGAGTAATAATAAACGTTCTGTGGATTATTAGCATTCCTTCGCACTTGTCTCTTTCTAAACCAAGTAAGGAAGCGTGACAGATTCACTGAAAATTTGGTGGCAATCGGAGCTATGGTGTAGAATAATGTCAATAATGTTTTTTTTCTAAATATTTAAAATGGCGGAATATTTCACACCTGTGGTTCAACATTGTTATAAAACATATCCTGCAAGTTTTGTTACAATTGGACAAACATTTTATGATCTATAGCTTGATTTGTGTCATTCCATGTGTAGTTATTATACATTTAAAGTTGAACCCTAATTTATTAGTTGAACCCTAATACTTTGTGGTTGAACCCTAATAATAAGAACAGCAAAAATAATATACAAATAACAGAGGTTGGGAAAATGAACACGGCTCTAAAACTACTAAGGCCTATCAGCAAAACACAACCACCAAGCTCTCTCCCACTCAAACACAGTATCGCACAGGACACAAACCACATGCCAAACAGTGTCACATGCCACACACACACAGAGATAGAGACAAATTACCACAGTCAACAATCTCTCACAACCACAACCCGCACCTCACACACAGAAAAACAGAGACTGAGACTGAACACCAAACACAAGGACTTAATATGGGTGTAATATGGGCTCTAACAGGCTGCAGCTGATAGTACTGACAAGGGAGGCGGGACCAGGGTGGAAGTAGCAACCTCACCTCCAATCAGCGGCTGATGGCCACCACCTGCTGGAACAACCAGAGAGAGAGAGAGAGAGTGAGAGACACCATAAAATAGTGGGAGAGAGAAGGGAGAGGCGAAACAAAACAGGCAAAAAAATTCAGCTGTAGTTTAAGTAAGTAAGTAGAGTTTATTTATATAGCACATTTCACAAATAAGCATCTTAAGCAAGTTCTTTACCATAAAAACTAAATATAATCTGTATTTAGCCTACTGTGCCATGAAAAGGAATGCGGACGTAACAGCACCTGTGTGTACCCAGTCCAGCATTTGTTCTAATCCACTGCTGCTAGAAGCTTTGAATTTGTTCACAAAGACACAGATCAAGAACATCATGAAGTTTTAAGGGATTACCATTAACAGATACAAAATAAGATCTATATGAAGTTTTAAGGGATTACCATTAACAGATACAAAATAAGATCTATATGAAGTTTTAAGGGATTACCATTAACAGATACAAAATAAGATCTATATGAAGTTTTAAGGGATTACCATTA
>JACXGM010025655.1:0-15212 GCA_016801145.1 Umbra pygmaea | reverse complement strand
TGACTACTTGTGTAGTAATCTATTAATAGAGCTGATTTAGCTGTATTAATAGATTACTACAAAAGTTGTCATTTACGAATCAATTGAAAGTCAACACCACATTGGCAATGCTCTCCATATCTCCAATGTAGAGGATAAAACATGTACAATAGCACAGAACTGTACTAAACTTGCTGAATTAGGCTACTAACATAACAATACATTAACGTTTTAGACTATACATTTGTAATTGGAGTGAATTAGATTTTTACAGGATCAGCTAGAAATCCTGTCTTGAAACATATTTTATCGTCTCTTTTGTTAACCGGTGGTAATCACAATGACAATAAAGAACATTTTGACACTTCAATTCAATTAAATATAATATTTTTAGCATAATAATTTGTTCTAGTAGTTTTATTTGAATGCAACCAATATCTGCAAATAATGTTTAAAAATATAGTTCATAGATAGATAATCTGTTTGAAACAGTTGCAGTGGTGGTTCAAGACTGATTTTACTGGGGGGACCAAGGTGGGGCCAGTGTTTAATCAGGGGGCACATTTTGGCGCTAGCGCATAAAATCGTAATTACTTGACCAATATATTTCATTTTCTTTTTATTATTCAGTCAGCTCAGGGGGGGCCACAGGGGGGGGGCAGGGCCATTTTTACAGGGGCACTGGCCCCCATCTAGAACCGTTCCTGAACAGTCGACCTGAGTGTCAGTGCTTCCCTTGTGCATCACACTAGAATTAGAATGAATTAGTTTTTTGACTCATGTCAACTTTAAAATTATGTAACTTCAGTTGTGATAAAGATTTGTATTCAGGAGAGTTTGTACACTGCTCAAAACGCCACACTTAAACAACACAATGTAACTCCAAGTCAATCACACTTCTGTGAAATCACACTGTCCACTCAGGAAGCAACACTGATTGACAATCAATTTCACATGCTGTTGTGCAAATGGAACAGACAAAAGGTGGAAATTTTAGGCAATTAGCAAGATACCCCCAATAAAGAAGTTGTTCTGAAGGTGGTGACCACAGACCACTTCTCAGTTCCTATGCTTCCTTGCAAATGTTTTGGTCACTTTTGAATGCTGGCGGTGCTTTCACTCTAGTGGTAGCATGAGACAAAGTCTACAACCCACACAAGCGGCTCAGGTAGTGCAGCTCATCCAGGATGGCACATCACTGCAAGCTGTGGCAAGAAGGTTTGCTGTGTCTGTCAGCATAGTGTCCAGAGCATGGAGGCGCTACCAGGAGACAGGCCAGTACATCAGGAGTCGTGGAGGAGACCATAAGAGGGCAACCATCCAGCAGCAGGACCGCTACTTCTGCCTTTGTGCAAGGAGGAGCAGGAGGAGCACTGCCAGAGTCCTGCAAAATGACCTCCAGCATGCCACAAATGTGCATGTGTTCACTCAAACAGTCATGAGGGCCGTATGAGGGCCCGACGTCCACAGGTAGGGGTTGTGTTTACAGCCCAACACTGTGCAGGACGTTTGGTATTTGCCAGAGAACACCAAGATTGGCAAATTTGCCACTGGCGCCCTGTGCTCTTCACAGATGAAAGCAGGTTCACACTGAGCACATGTGACAGACGTGACAGAGTCTGGAGACACCGTGGAGAACGTTCTGCTGCCTGCAACATCCTCCAGCATGACCGGTTTGGCGGTGGGTCAGTAATGGAGTGGGGTGGCATTTCTTTGGTGGGCTGCACAGCCCTCCATGTGCTCGCTAGAGGTAGCCTGACTGCCATTAGATACCGAGATGAGATCCTCAGACCCCTTGTGAGACCATAGGCTGGTGCGGTTGGCCCTGGGTTCCTCCTAATGCAAGACAATGCCAGACCTCATGTGGCTGGAGTGTGTCAGCAGTTCCTGCAAGAGGAAGGCATTGATGCTATGGACTGGCCCGCCCATTCACCAGACCTGAATCCGATTGAGCACATCTGGGACATCATGTCTCGCTCCATCCACCAACGCCACGTTGCACCACAGACTGTCCAGGAGTTGGCGGATGCTTTAGTCCAGGGCCCTTATTTATAAAACTTTGTGGTGTATTTGTGTCAGAAGTGGCGTACGCGCGAAATACCTACAAAGTTTTCCCTTTATAAATCACAATCAACTCTAAATGTGGTGCAGCTTTTGCGGCTGCATGTCAAGCCCATATTTGCCTATAAATTGTCAGTGAAACGCCCCGAAATTAATATTCATTGATTGAGAAATCATGGCAAACAAAGAGAGGAAATCCCCAAAAATAAACTTCACTCAATGTGAAGTAGAAATTATTGTAGGTGAGGTGTAAAAGAGGAGGAAAATATTGTTTAGAGGGCACAGTGTGGCCATTACTAATGCCAAAAAGGCGTTGGAGTGGCAAAAGTTTGCAGACACTGAGAATGACGCAGCCTGAGAGTCGGACCATGG
This sequence comes from Umbra pygmaea, assembly GCA_016801145.1. Taxonomy (NCBI): domain Eukaryota; kingdom Metazoa; phylum Chordata; class Actinopteri; order Esociformes; family Umbridae; genus Umbra; species Umbra pygmaea. The sequence goes on along the minus strand of JACXGM010025655.1, from coordinate 12,800 downwards.
CCGAAATAAAAAAAGTGGTCAGACATCAAAGTCGATGTAAAAAAGCGTCTAGCGCTTCATCGCGAAAGTCTGCCACGGTTGGGGGAAGATTAGTTAAATTAGTGAGCAACATGTCTGCATCACAAATAATTTGGAGATTGATGGAATGAAAATGCTAACGATTAATGACAGTATTTTCTTTCTCATTCTGTGCCCTTACGGCAACATGAGTGCAGTCAATAGCACTGATACATTTGGGAAACCGGACATATAGCTGCAAATTGTGCTTTTCTGTTTGCCTGTTCACCCACGGTGTTCGGAAACTCCATGTAGGCTAATTATGCGACAAGCCTATAATTATACCTAACACGTCTGGCATAACCCGGCTAATGATTGGCTGAGATATCCCTGACCTGTCAGCCAATTCCATCTGGAAAGTGCCAGTCGCCAGAAATCCTGTCATTATAAAACACGCCACTAAATAAAATGCACTATTAGGCTATTATTATTATTATCTTCTAACAGTGCAAGATCAGCCATTGTGCATCTATACGCATTGGGATGGAATGGCTTTTTAGACCATTCATTTGACTTTATCTGATAATCTACAGATGTCGGTATTAATCTAATTGTAAATGGGAAATAGTTCTGTGTAAATGGTATTTTTTGCACCTTTCAAAATGGTTAAGACATGCGTCACGATGAAACACATTTAAAAATGAAATTAACTAAACGCATATAATGAACATTATGATTCTGTAGCTGATGACGACATGTACTATGAAAACTACTTTACCCAATGGACAATAATGTCTATATATCTATCTCTATCTATCATCATATAGTTGTCTTTCTGCTCCACCAGACAGAGACATCCACAAGAATATCAGTTTGGAACATGATTTTGTTCTGATTACCGTATTATTTATGAGGATGAATTACATAACATGCCAATATAATTACAGTGTTCTTTTTATATATATTTGAGTGTTCTTTTTGCAAATGTGTCTTTATTTTCATTTACATTGGCTACAATCTTTTTTTTGTATTTCACCACAGGCTGTTGATTGTGAGAATGGCTTTGTGAAATGTTCATATTATTAATGAGAGGCAGTATTTCAATTTTTCATTTAGCTACACAACGGTCTGCAGTTTCAGACAGTTTCACGTGTTTTATCCAACTGCCGGCGATGTCACCATTTCTCATTTCACCCGTTTGTACGCGTGGTTCAGAGTTTCCGTGAAGGACCGCATATTTTCCTGTCAACTTTGCTTTTTATAAATCCCAATTATTGCGTAGAGAGCGGCATACGCCTTCTTTTGTGCGTATGCCACGTTTATAAATAAGGCCCCAGGTCTGGGCGGATATCCCTCAGGAGACCGTCCGCCACCTCATCAGGAGCATGTCCAGGCGTTGTAGGGAGGACATACAGGCACGTGGAGGCCACACACACTACTGAGCCTCATTTTGAGTTGTTTTAAGGACATTATATCAAAGTTGGATCAGCCTATAATGGGGTTTTCCACTTTGATTTTGAGTGTGACTCCATATCCTGACCTCAATGGGTAGCAATCAAATACATTTGATTTCCATTGATAATCTTTGTGTGATTTTGTTTTCAGCACATTCAACTATGTAAAGAAGAAAGTATTTCAAATGATTAGTTCATTCATTCAGATCTAGGATGTGTTATCTTAGTGTTCCCTTTATTTTTTTGAGCAGTGTATATCCTGTTTGTTTATGTTCCTTTGCTATGGCATTGCAGTTCCATATGCAAGTTTTGCTTCCATGATTCACTCTGCATTCCACGTTTGTGAGTATTAACGGTGTTCTAGATAAGGATTTTGTCATTCTGTTTTATTTGTTTTGATGTTCATTCTTATGGTTTCTGAATTGCCTTTGTTTTGTATATAATTACGCAGTCTAGGTGTGATCCCTTCGTTAGTTTCTTCCCTTATTTTGTTTAAGCCTGTTTGAAATCCTGAGAAGACTATGTTAATTTAAAAAACAAAAGTTCTTGATGAACTTATCCTTTTGTGGAATACTTGACCTGCCTCAAGAGAACTCGTGACAATGGCATTACAGAGCCCGGCAAAATGTCGACCTTGTATGAAAGGCAGAATATTTGCAAAAAAATCGAAATAGATGGCACCAAAGGAGAAATGCAGGGCAGACAAGCACAGTGGCAGATCTGAGTGATCGGGCACAAAGGTTCAAGCGCAGGAATTGGAGAGAGGTGCAGACTTTGCAGAGCAAAAGGGCAGTCTTGTAGAGATTACACCACCACAAAGTCCTGAACCACAATGCTATCCTGAATAGTTCTAGCTGGTTCCTGATCAGTTTGGGGTTTGTAGCTTTGATCATTGTTGTTATTGTGTGCATCATAGAAATGCTCATAGGGGTTAACAATATGGTGGAAACATCTAAAACAGACAACAATACCTCTCACAATGTTGTCATTATGTAAAAAATATAGACAGATCTATCTCTAATTGTATTGAATGTGAAACTGTTCTTCAATTTACAAAGCGACTCCCACTGTTATATTATTAAACAAATAGAATACCTTATGCCTCCTTTATTTTGGTTCATGAAACAATAATCTCATCAGCCTGTACAATAATCTAGTGTGTCTATGTGCACATTACTGTTTGTGTGGCCTAACACTATTGAGTAAGTAATATAGTCTTTTATTGAAAGATAATGTATCATTAATGATTCTGAATTAAATGTTAGTTTCAGGATTTAATTTCCATCCTGTGTTGCATTGAAGATAATTGCTTCTTACTTTCTCTACCAAAAACACATACAGGCATAATTGTTTGCATAGATAGTGCTTGTAGTATAAGTACACAACCACACACAATAGAAAACAAATTCTACCAGTAAAGACATGAGCTCTGAGAAAAAATATCATGTTGATGTTCTGTTCTACATGCTAGAGGAAGAATTGGGGGTGTTTTGCTTGACCCAGGAATTTCTAGGACAGTCGTATTTTTCATACATGTTCAGGAATAGGGAGTGGTTCATATCCTACTGGTGACCATGATTGATATTTTCTTTACTCTTTCCAATTGTTTTATAGGTTACTTTTAAGATATGAACTCCATTTACCTGATCATTTTGTCTTAATTAGCTACTTTACCCAACACTGCTCGGTACCAATGTGTTATTAACTCCTAGGTTCATTTTGTGCCTAAGTTGTCCTTTAATGGGGGGGTACTGTGACTATGTCCCAGGGTATGGATGTCATAATTTAATAAACTGTTCATCAGGTTTGTATTGATGTATATTTACATTATTCCCAGTAGGCCTGGCAAACTCAATTCATTTTAGGATTCAGGTTATTCTGGGTCACTCACTAAACTGATCCGGGTTGTTGGTTTCGGACTGTCTACCTAATTTGGTTTCGGACTGTCTGCTCAATCTAATTGCATTTTAATATACAACATTTATACACCAAATAACATTGTATGTTATTTCAGAAGTGAAAGAATGGCTTTTGTTGTGGATTTGCTTCACCCTGACTCGAGGAGAGACTTCACTCGCTCGTCTGCTACAGATCCACTCATGACTACTTAGCTGGCTGATTCTCGCGATTGAGTGACTCACGCAAGAACTCATGAGTGATCGACAACTCATGAGTTCTTGGGTGAGTCCCACTCCCATGGTCTGCGAGTTTGCAATGTTTCCGGCTCTGAGTCTGCGACTCGGGAAGTTCCTAAAACATGTCTCGGACTGTCGCTCTACTCACTCGCTTAAATTGACTTGTGGAGTTGTTTTTGCCTATGAAATTGTAAGTTACATTTCTTTTGGCAGCTAAGATAGTTAGAACTAGTAGATAATGTTGCAACAGGTTTGTGTGTGGCACTTTAATAATTTTAGATTGAATTGTATAAGGACTCAACTGATCCGGGTTAATCATACTAGTGACTAGCGACTCATGAGTTATTTTAAAGACTCGGGTGAAAGATCCGAGTGACTCACGACTCAAACAGGTCTAATTCCCAGTACAAGGTACTGTAGTTTGTTAGTTGTGTCTTGTGTTTTCAGTTATGTATGGGACTGTAGCACCACCCTATTGCCACCAGATGTTATAGTATGATGGGTTCATAAGTCTAGGTTTATTCATTACATACATCTATGTTAATTAGGATTTGTGTTGTATTTATAGGCATCCAGAGAGGGAGCGCGGTTCATTGTGAGTTTTTCATACTCCTGAATATGTTGGTTGTTTGCTATCTGTATTTCTGCATAAGCTTCTCCTATACACTGCTGCCAGTATACTGCATGATTTACAGTATCTCACAAAAGTGAGTATGCCCCTCACATTTTTGTAAATATTTTGTAAATATATAACTTTAATGTATATTTGCCGTACATTTGAATAACTCAACACACATCGATTAAGGTATAAACTGCTGGGAACAAGGTGTGTACACCCATAAGTGAAAATTATGGTGGCCCTGAGAGGCCACAACATAAAACAAAAAGACAACACGTGCAAATAGCCCACAACACGCAACATAAAGACAACACGTGCAACTAGCCCACAACACGCAACATAAAGAAAACACGTGCAAATAGCCCACAGCATGCAACATAAAGAAAACATGTGCAAATAGCACACAACACGCAACATATAGATAACACAGGCAAATTGACCACAACACGCAACATAAAGACAACACGTGCAACTAGCACACAACACGTGCAAATAGCCCACAGCATGCAACATATAGAAAACACAGGCAAATAGACCACAACACGCAACATAAAGACAACACGTGCAACGAGCACACAACACGCAACATAAAGACAACACGTGCAAATAGCCCACAGCATGCAACATAAAGAAAACACGTGCAAATAGCACACAACACGCAACATATAGATAACACAGGCAAACTGACCACAACACGCAACATAAAGACAACACGTGCAACTAGCACACAACACGCAACATAAAGACAACACGTGCAAATAGCCCACAACACGCAACATAAAGAAAACACGTGCAAATAGCACACAACACGCAACATATAGACAACACATGCAAATAGCACACAACACGCAACATAAAGACAACACGTGCAAATAGCCCACAACACAACGGAAGTGTGCCCACAACACAACGGAAGTGTTTCCAGGGGACACTTAAGTGATGCACACCTCACTGCAGATGGTTGCATAGGGTTGAGGCTAGAACGGGCTAGAAGGGCTACAGCTACGGCAATGTGAAGTTTAGACCATACAATCTATGGTTTAGACACTGAAAAGAAAAGTTAAATCAAAGAAAAACATTGTGGTTTGGATGAAAACACACCTGGGGAACAAACATGCAAAAGTATTAAAGGGAAACTTCACCCTACAGCTATCTGGAGAAGCTAGTAGCTTTTCCCAGACATTTGTAGAACAGTGAGATATGTTTCACCCATGCCTGGCTAGTGTAAGAGCAAGATTTGAAATTTTGCGGGGAATTTTCACACGCTGACGTCACCGTGTGATTCGAATGGACTTTGGAGATAGGAAAAATGAATATAGGCATGTATTATGTTGCGAAAATAAGCATACCTGTTATACTGATCTGGTTTTCAAACCTACTCATTAAAGCCTCGGTTGTCCTTGATTTTAAAAGGTATAGCTTGTCTTACATTAACTATTGCAGATAGCTCTTATTTATCCACCGTTAGCCTTTTGCTAACTTTACTTAGTCTGACGTGTTGTCAAATAACGTTACATCCAAAAAATTTGCTTGTGCTTTGTCTGCAAAATAACCCGACCAAATTCAAGCAATTGCTATGTGCAATATTAACTGACTATAGTGCTGGACTAGATTTCAATTGCAGTCAGAATCAAAGGGTGTAACATCAGGTTAAAACTTTTTGTGGTAACATTAACATGTCAAGCTGTAATATGTATGATTTATATCATGTCTTATTTTGAACTTAATTTTAATTTCAATCAATTGATTAAAATATGATACTGTAGGTCTTTATTTACTGTTAATCTTGTGTGACGCTTTGAAATTTAAATTTCCACATTTGTATGCTAATGTTTTAGTTACAGTTGGCATTCAAAATGTTCCTATTTCCCAGGCAATGTATTGTCCATACTGTGGAATCGAACTGGTTGGATGTATTGGATGTTTTTGTGGCTCCCGTGGCAGCAACATTCAGTTTTTGGCAACTTTTCTAGAGGATGGTATGTTCTTCCCTAAAACTAATTTTCACTAGTGTTTGACTTTAAATGACCTAATAGTTCATGATGTGGCACCATGTTGATGTGTACATTAACATTGTCAGGCATGCCAAATTTTACATATTTTTTAACTTCTGATATAAACAATGAAAGCCAATAAACCAATAAATGTTGAGTGATATTTCCTAGCATTGACAGGCTCTTTGTGTATTGCATATACAGAGCTCTGACAAGCGGCCCTGAAGTTCCTATGGATAAATCCATGCTAATTATTTTTTGCAAGTTCAGAGTTGTAATTTTAGGTTATCAACTCATATCTCAAAGGGTTCTAACTACCAATTATGTGCTCCCTCGCATGCTTATGGAGTGGAGATTTTTGATGCATACATGCAAACTAATGGGCACCTAAATGCACAAAGAATGTAAACTGGCTAGTACTGTTTTTAAGTTTTATTTTGTTCTTCGTGCCTGGAATTGCAATGCACAATTCACACATTGTGCAGATGAATTACTTACACTTCACTGCTTCATATTGTTTACAGTTTTTGTCTTTGTTTTTTGTTTGTTTATCTCTCTAATGTCATTACTAATTACCCTTTTCTCTTTTCTTTTAAGGACCAGTATCAGATAAAGTCACAGGCCTCATCGACAGGTATTTCTCAGAGGGCCACACTTATGAGGTGATCCTTGATTTTCTAGAAAAAAAGCACAACAGTCTTCTGAGTCTAAGAACCTTAAAGAGGAGGCTAAAGAAAGCAGGCCTAACAAGGAGGACTATACACCCATCGCCACTGTACAGGCAGCAGTTGCATATGAACTGAGAGGCTCAGGTCAGCTGATGGGTTACAGAGCTATGTGGCAGACATTGCAACAAAAGTATCTCATGACAGTTAAAGAGATGTTGTAAGAGATCATTTCCAGACTAGATCCATCTGGAGTTCAACTTTTTGTCAGTTTGTCAGTAGAGGATACATCGCAGATGGACCAAACCAAGTGTGGCATGCTGATGGGTATGACAAACTGAAACCCTTTGGTATTGCCATCAGTGGCTGCATTGATGGCTTTTCGAGAAAAGTTATGTGGCTCAGGAGTGACCACATTAATAATGATCCAAAAATCATTGCACAGTACGATGTGCAGTGTACATCAGAATTCGGACAACTTCCAGCCCGCCTTCGCACAGACTGTGGAACTGAAAATGGCACAATGGCAGCCATTCACTGTACATTAAGATTGCAACATACAGATGACTTTGCAGGAGCCCTCAGTCACTTGTATGGTACATCAACTACAAATCAGTGAAGCAAGAGTTGGTGGTCTTTCTTTAGAAAGCAAAGGTACAGGCCTTTTAATTTAAATTCCAAGAACATACAGTATACTGTATGCTGCTATGCAATCAGTCCTGTGGGATTTTTGTATTTCCAAATATCAGTAGTCAGGGTGGAGTGTTGTGTGGTTGAGATGGTTAAAGAAATTTTAACAATTTAAATGATTACTTGTGGAAGTAATTTCAATACAATTTTTCTTTGCATGTTGTCATTCCACCATTAGGACTCAGTTCTGGATTGATGTCTTCAGTGACCTGAGAGAGAGGCATCTTTTCAATGGCAGCCATGAGCACAAGTGCCTGTTGCGTTATGTCTTCTTGGGTGTCTTGCATAAAGAACTTGATGAGTACAGACAACTTTGGATCAACCACACCATCCGACCTGTTTGCCAGTCTCGATCCCCATCAGGTAAAACAGAAGACATGTACCACTTGCCTCACAGGTTTGTATTGGGCAGGATTACTTTTAATTCAGGATTACTTTTAATTCTTAACTGTTATCCACAATAAACATTCAATAATTATAACTCATTTATTGGGCCTTTGGTGTGGGTGCTACCCACAGTTTGGAACCACGTGAGTTGAAAGCTGGTTTTCATGGCTAAGAAATTCAGTTTGAAATAGCCATATATAGTGGGGCAAAAAAGTATTTAGTCAGCCAGCAATTGTGCAAGTTCTACCACTTGAAAGGATGAGAGGCCTGTAATTTTCATCATAGGTACACTTCAACTATGAGAGACAAAATGGGAAAAATTTCAGAAAATCACATTGTAGGATTTTTTATGAATTTATTAGAAAGTAAGTATTTGGTCAATAACAAAAGTTTGTCTCTTTATTGGGGAGGACGGGCTCGTATTACGCTCAGAACCTGAGTGAATGGAATGTGTGCAAATCAAAAAAACAATTGGTTTTGTTCGTTGCGCACCATTCCATTCACTCCGGTTCTGAGCGTAATACGAGCCCGTCCTCCCCAATTAAGATCCACCGACCGCGGCTGCTATTGACTCTCCAGCTGTATTCTACTGACCTTGTATGGATGGGATATGTTTGTGCAATTATCGCTGAGCTTGGGTTAAAGCATTTATAAAACATGACTAATGCCCGTTTCAGACACTCCGTCTGCAGTGCGTATGCGGTCCGTATTTTTTCCGTGCCCATGTTAACAGGCTGGAGCTTTCACACTGTATGCTGATGCGGTCCGGTGATCGTTCCAGGTGCGGTGCGTATACAGCAGTGCAGCGATCGTTTCTGAACCAAGTCTATTTTTGCTGTGCTGCACCGCACTGAATTAAAGTGGCAGTGCATTGTTCACATTAAAGTAAACATTTATGCATAAATACAGTTAATGTGTTCTACAGTTACTATATTACAGGGTCAAGAAATAAAAAAATAAAACCAGTATAGTCCCAAGAGATTGCAAAATACCTTCAGATAGGCCTATGACTTTTTTTACCCCTCAAGAAATACATAATATATTTTGGGGAGAGGGGTGGGGGGAACACAGTAGCTCTGCTCCTGCAGGTATTCAGTGTAAAATGTAGACATTTTGACGGATGTATGATCAAAATTACTAACCCATTTTTGAATTTGTGGAACACAGAAACTTCAGGTCAGTAGCCAGGCGCGGTTCTAGCGAGGGGCAAACACGTTCGCCTGGCAACAATATATTATTCCGGCAACACACTCTAATTTGTCCTTTCAGAATAATAGTGCATGTTTTAATTAATTGCAAAGCTAGTGAATTGTAGCCAAATGCAATGGCATTGTGTGTAAAGAAACAGTAAGAGTATGGGATTGCAGAAACAAAAGTTTAACATAACATTACGAAGATTAATTAAAAACAGTAAAAAATATGTTGTACACAAAATTAGATATAATATATTGTCAGTGTCTCGTGAAAAAAAGATATATTTGAAAAACATTCACTAGAGTCTGTTTTATCAATAGACTAGTTTTAGCAACACATGAACATAGACCCACTACCTATCTACGCAATCAATTAACAATGATTATTTTGAAAGGTAAAATTAGAGTTTGTGTTGCCAACATAATATAGTGTTGCCAGGTGAACGTGTTTGCCCCCCGCTAGAACGGCACCAGTAGCGCACTATGTGTGATGTGTGAAAGCACAATGGCTTGTCATGCTTCCGCACTGCATACGCGCTACAACACACACTGCAGACGGAGTACAGTATGTCTGAAACTGGCGTAATAGACTAAGATATAAGACTGAAACCAATGTATTGTTTTCCTCTAATAAACACACAGAAACTTGTGTATTTTTTGTTTCGTTACATCATTGTTATTAGTTAGAGCTGCAACAATTAGTTGATTAATCAATGATTGCAAAAATGGTGGAAAATGAATTGCAAAACCTTGTTTGATTTATTTTAAGATAAGAAAAAAAAAACTTCAATGTAAAGTCCCCTAAAACTGTAAAATGAAGGTATTATGGCTGTGGACAAAAGAGACTGGAGGACATCTTATGGACTTTCTGAGATTTAATAAACAAATAAATCAATAAAGTAATCAATTGTTGCAGCCCTACTCTCAGTGGGAATGATCAGGTTAACTCTTAAAACATAAACTTAAAGTGCATGTTACAACATTAATAATAACTTATAATAATAACTAATAAATAACGTAATAGAATTAGTAATAAAATTGCAAAAACCAAGTGGCACATTTGCAGCAGTTGAACATAGTAGTCCGACACACCATAGTACACAGCAGAGAAGCAGGGGAACATGAAATAAAAACTTAGCTTTTTTATATAAATACCCTGCATACTCTACCTTAACCTTTGTCTACCAGCTAAAGTTTTGCTTTAAGGACCCCAAATCCTGGGGCGTTACCAATGCCAAAATTAATGTATTCCTCAAACTCTGCATAACTGTTTAGGATTGGGATCTTTATTGTATTTGCACATACATTTGCCACAGGAAACCGCTCTTCTGAAAAACCAGCTGTGGCTGTGGCTGTACTGTTGCAGGAGGAACTTCCCTAAGCCCAGTTCCAAACATAAGGACATCCTCCAAAGTTGGGCTTGCCTGTTTTTCTGAAGGGAAAGAGAGGCAGAAGAACAAAAAGATGTTAGGCATTTTCAAGAATAAATTGTGATTTTGACCGAGGGCAATTGCTGCATTTCTTTATGGGATGTAACTTTTCTCAGGGCGACTTACAAATTAGTGTAGTACTTGCTTATCAGATGTAAAAGGTTGTGAGCCCAGTTCTGGTTTGTGTAAGATGGAGATGGTTTGTCATTTCTACTAAATTAAATGTGACACAACAATATAACCCACATATACCTGTTTAAATTCTTATTGACTACGTGACTGGATTCTCCCTTAGTGCGTTATACATGGAAAACATGATCTTTATTTGATTTCAGTAGTGATTCTGCACATTTCTTGTAATTTCAATAACTTAGTACCTTCAATGTATAGCAGATAATTTTGCCAGTAGCTCAGCACTCTGGTCTCCTCCTGACGCTTGGTGCTACCAGGTGGACTGAACTGCACGTGAAACACGTTCTCCACAGCATTAGCTGTCAGCTTGGTGTCAGTGTAGCACATAAATGGAAAGAAGAGTGACGGATGCTGTTCCAGGGCATTATTAAAATCGAGTGTGGCCAGTCCCTCCTTGAACCTACAAAACACAGATTGAATTACTGTATTTTCAAAGCATTTGATAAATGGTATCCAACACTGTTATGCGGTTGTAGGCAGATAAGGATTTATTAATATATTTGTCAACTGTAACACTTCCTGTGGCCAACCAGAATTGGAGGCTGGTATATTAACAAATTATACGGTTACTCTGTATTCATAATACATTTGCAATAATATAAATATTTCTTCATGGAAAAAGTGTAAATCAAACATGTAACTACAGTACATTAGTGTATTATAAGCCATTAAGTTAATACAATGCATTTAAATGCAAAATGGGCGGAGGCTAATATTAAGCATTACCAGGAACTAATGTATGTAGTGAAAGGTAAAAATGACTAGAACTAAGTTATTTAAAAAAAGGTAAGTAAAACTACATTAGCAGTTATAGCATGATTACGTAATTGATGTAACTGTTAGCAGTGTTGTGCGGAGCCCCTAAATTCCAGAAGAAAATTAATTTTCTGTCATGAATTTAACAATTATTTAAGGGTAACATTGAAATGCCAACTTTGCTACTTTATTGATTTATTTTTCTAGCAAGAAGAAAAAAAAAGTTTCTGCATGTGCGCCTCCTGCCATGATCATCCACTCCTTAGTGATTTATAAATCATAAAAAGGGAAAAATGTTCTCATATGAACATAATGTCTGCTAAGGCTGTGTTTCAAAGGCTGTGTTGCAAAGGCAAGTTTTTCCAATAGCCAAAACAGCTGTCATTTCCCGTGACCATTAGTTGTTCAACTTTCAACACGGTAGTTGAAATCAAATAAATATGATTGACAAGAGCTGTGACTATGTTTGTCTTTACATTAGTTTAGTAAATTTTTTGCCCATCTGTCTCACGGTGTTATTGTCCATTTTTACAGATTGAGCCATCCTTGGCTATAATATCGAGAAATGTAATCAAGGATTAGTTTGTATCTCTTCTACATAAACTGACTTTACATGGTGGCTGAACTCAAGCCGGGGCCCATGGAGCATGATGGAGGCTTACTGGAAATGCAAAAACAGTCATGGTGAGTGAGTTCCGAGCCAGTGTCTGCAAAGCATGAGGCACCTCCCCCAAATAAATAAAATAAACATCTTTCAGGAGTTTCTTAAGATTGTCCCTAATATTCAACTGCAACCCTGACTTTGTACAGCAATTACAGAAAGTGCATATATGGATAGTTTTCTTTGGAATATCTGTATGGTAGAGATCAAATCGCATGTAAAATTCCCAGAATGATCTAAAAAGATAAGTTAAACTACCTACAGTATGTTTAATGAATGACTAACTTGATGTAAATTTTTTTAAATCCCAACAGAATAGATAGAATATACCTCTGGATGGCAAGATGGTTTCGGTAGATGAAATACCACTGAACGTAATCATCAACAACTTTCTTCTTAAATGTCGGTCAAAACCTACTTGAGCAGCTCCTCCCTCAGTGACCCTGAGCCTGCTTGGCAAGGTGGGTCCGATTAAGCCAAAGCCCTAAGAAGGGTTACATAATACGCAGGGAGATTCTCAAAGCTGCCATGAGAACCCTGTTGACCTGTACCTACCAGTGGGGATTCCAGTGGGGTACCTCCGTCCAGGGAGTGGCAGTGTTTGGCTAACACTGGCCGCAGTAACCC
>JACXGM010025653.1:0-15030 GCA_016801145.1 Umbra pygmaea | reverse complement strand
ACTGTCTGTCTGTCTGTCTGTCTGTCTGTCTGTCTGTCTGTCTGTCTGTCTGTCTGTCTGTCTGTCTGTCTGTCTGTCTGTCTGTCTGTCTGTCTGTCTGTCTGTCTGTCTGTCTGTCTGTCTGTCTGAGAGTTGGGCCAGGGATTACAGTGTGAAGCAAATTGAGGCTTATCTTTCCTTCTAACACCATGTGTTACACGTAATGTTCTACATGCAATTCCTCACCAAGGAGATAGTTCCTCTAAGCTTAGTACAGCAGGAAAGCCTACTAACTGGTGTAATATACTGTAGCTATTGTTACCTGAAGTGATTTTGTTATCATTAAACAAAAAACTACACATATGTTATGAAGCACTACATTTCCTACAATATAGTTGTTCTGCAAGGTATGGTCAGAATGCCGCCACACCCTGCTTTACCTGACTAAACCTGGTTTCATCTGGAATCCATTCCATTATCTCCAGTCCATACATTAATATGAGGCCACCCGCCTCAATTAAGTTTTCCCGGCCTTCGCTGTATCACACATATGGATTTTTATAGCTAGGAAGATTTAGATTTGTAATTTCAGACGTATCTCGAAGGTTTAAACAATATCTTTAAGAAGTGTTAAATGGCTGGGACATCTTTGCATTTGTCACAGGTAGGGTCCAGGTCAGATACATGTTAGAGAATAATTGATTTGTCTTATTTGACAATTTGATTTTGACAATATGACTGTTCTTGCAAAGAATATGACTGTTATTTATGGATAGTGATCATATGAAACCAGTAATTATCACACAGCTGTTTGGCTCCTTTCTAAACCATACTGATAATAAAAATTACCCAAATGGCCCTGACAAACATTTTTTTAACATACCCCTGAATGTTTGGCCTTGTAAGAGACACACAAGGTGACACACACAGGTTAAATGGCAATTAACAGTTAATTTCCCACACCTGTGGCATTTTAAATTGCAATTAGTGTCTGTGTAGAAATAGTCAATGAGTATGGTAGCTCTCACGTGGATGCACTGAGCAGCCTAGACACTGAGCCATTGTAAGCAGAAAAGAACTGTCAAAAGTTCAAAAGTACTGGAACTGCATAAACTTGGAAATGGATATAAAAAATATCCAAAGCCTTGCAAATGCCAGTCAGTACTGTTTAATTACTTATTAAGAAATGGAAGATTCTGAGATTTCTTAATACCAAGGTAAGGCCAGGTAGACCAAGAAAGAATTCAGCCACATCTGCCAGAAGAATTGTTTAGGATACAAAGAAAAAAAAACAGATAAACTCGGGACACATACAGGCTGCTCTAGAAAAATATGGTGTGGTGGTTTCAAGAAGCACAATATGACAATACTTAAACAAAAATGAGCTGCATGGTGGAGTTGCCAGAAAGAAGCCTTTACTATGCCAATGCTACAAAACCGCCTGATTACATTATCCCCGACAACACCTTGACAAGCCTCACAGCTTTTTTTCCACACTGTAATTTGGTGTGACGAGAACAAAATAGAGTTCTATACAGCACCACAGTATATAGCCTAGTCACACACACAGCCTCGTTGCGAGGTATTGTCATTCATTGAGCTACTGAACATTCATTCCTGTATCCTGATTATCCTGTGTATTTGACCTGTGTTTGTTTTTCCACTCTTGAGATTTGCCTACCATTTTTTTACTTTTGCCTGAGACAACCTGTGACTTGACCATTGCTGCCTGTGACCTGATTAACCCTGTTGGATCCCGATTCAAGTACTTGTGCCTGTGCCTACCTGGTTTGACCTCTGCCTCTCGACTACGCCTAGCCCTGCACCTTTGTACCGCTGCCTGAATCTCCTGGTTACTGACACTGCTTCCTGACCTAGCCCTGAGTTATTGTACCTTTGCCTTGTGGATCCATCTGCATATGTTATTTGAACATATCTATCATTAAACAATTTCTCTTTCTACAAACAGAGTCTGATTGTTACAGTTATCGGACATTACTGGCAGACAATTGCATTCTTCTGCACGAAAGCTGCATATGGGACGCTCTTGGACTTTTCAGCATGACAAAGACCCTAAGCACAAGGCCAAGTTGACCCTCTAGTGTTTACAGCAAAAAAAGTTGAAGGTTCTGGAGCGGCCATCACAGTCTCCTGACCTTAATAACATCAAGTCACTCTGGGGAGATCTCAATTGTGCGGCTTATGCAAGACGACCAAAGACTTTGCATGACCTGGAGCCATTTTGCCAAGATGAATGAGCAGCTATAACACCTATAAGAATTCAGGGCCTCATGAAGAACTATCACAAATGGCTGCATGCTGTCATTGATGCTAAAGGGGGCAATATACCTTATTGAGAACTGGGGGTATGCAGACTTTTGAACCAAGGTCATTTCATGTCTTGCCTTGTTTTATGATTGCGCCATTCTGTTATGACCTACAGTTGAATATGAATTCCATGAGAAAAAAAAACAAATAGTTTTGCCTGCTCACTCGTGGTTTCTTTAAAAATGTATTACCAGGCACTCCAAGATGTGTATTAGCCATACTGTATACGAAGCCCCTCATGCCTTATTGCTGACAGTACATATAGTTATATACTGTATACCATATAGCCAAAAATATGTGGACACCCCTACTAATGGTGGTGGACAGATAATAGTCTGGGGCTGCTTTTCATTGTTTTGGCTAGGCCCCGTAGTTCCAGTGAAGGGTCATTTTAATGCTACAGGATTCAAATACATTTAAGAGAATTGGGTGCTTCCAACTTCTTGGCAAAAGATTTGGGATGACCCTTACATTTTTCAGAATGACTGTTCCCCTGTGCACATAAAGACATGGTTAGATGAGTTTGGTGTGGAGGAATTTGAGTGGACTGCACAGAGCCCTGACCTCAACCCCATTGAACACCTTTTGTAAGGGCATCCCAGAGTGGGATGCCGTTACATTATAAAAATGTATAGACTTGTGCATATATACAGTATATGTTTCTTATGTATTCCGGTTCTGCAGAGTGAGATGTGTTATGGAACCTTGGCACCACCCTCTGGACACCTGTTGTTAAGATACAAGGTTTGTTTATCATGTACTAGCAGCATAGGGCTTGTTTGATCTGATTGCCAATTACTATCAGCTGGTGTTAATGAGTACTCTAGACCTTTATAAGCCCAGGTGTCCAGAGGGCGGGGGGGTTCATTGTTTGTTTGAGTGTTTGTGAATACACTCCTGTTATGTTGGATTTGGATGTTCCTATAGCTAGTCTACCCTCTGTATGGACTCTTTAAATACACTCTACTATTGTTCTATTGATGTGTCGTAAGTAGATTGTTTTGATTGTTGAGTTAGGCGTACACTCTATATATTACTAAACGTGTCTATGCCACGTTAGAGCATAGTAAGTGATATATTATCATTGTGCAACTCCAATCCTGTCCATCAGCTATACTGGAATGCCATGGTGTTATAAATCCATGCAAGTGAGTTAATTCATTAAAACCACAAGTCCATTTCCTGTGGTCTCCCTTCCTCAACCTTACAACATTGTGACACCTTTAGGATGCATTGTAACAGCGAGAAATACCTTTTGATCCAACATCAGTGCCTGACCTCATAAATTGTGAGGGCAAAAATTCTCACAGACACACTCAAATCTTTTGGAAAAGCCTTCCCAGGTGGCTGTTATAGCTGCAAGGGGCGGGGCACATGGTTTTGGAATGGGATATCCAACAACCTCATATGGGTGTGATGGTCAGGTGTCCACATGAATGGAAGGTCTAAATAAAATACCATCTTTTTATTTCTGTTTCAGACCATGTCTCAAATGTCACCATAGCAGATGGAGGCTCAAGTATCCTGCTGGTCATATTAATTACACATCCAACCAAAGAACAGTTACTGTCTGAAACGAGGATGAATGTCCTGCCCAAGTGTGTCCAATAATGTAGGCTACTTTTCGTTTTCTGTTGCAATCGGTTTTGCTACAGTAAGCCATAATAAATACCACCCCAATCGGGATCTGTGGAACTGAACTGTGAGGTTGTGACTGTGAGAAATGGTACAACTCCTTTCCTGACAACATGTCAACCATGATAAATGAGCAGGTGTTTGGGTCAGTGTTAAGTAAATTGAATCATTATTGATGACCTTAAAGGAGAATATAACTTTTTTCAAGTCTAACCACAGAAAACTGTTCCTCCCACTGAAAATATTGCATGGACCAAGAAGAGCAAATGGAATGTGTGATTCATTTAAAACTTTACATAAAACAACCAGTGCAAATGTTGATTAACTTTGTTCACCATACAAACACTATATGGAGATATGCACGGAATGTAATGATGTTTTTCTATTTTATTCAAATGCTATCAGGCTTGGCTATAGCAAAGGCTAAAACAGTATAGTCTGTTTTAAGATAACTTAATCATATAGTACAACCCCAATTCAGTTGGGACAGTATGGAAATGCAAAAAACAGTCTTAAAAACACATTATTAACACATTATATGATGTATTATTTAGTGAAATAAATTTATTTCAAATCTAATGACTCCAACACACTCCAAAAATGTTGGGAGGGTAGACTGTTTACCACTGTGTAACATCACCTATTCTTTTAATAACACGTAGCATTTGAGCACTGAATACACTAGTTGGTTAGGTTTAACATTTACCTTTGAAAAACTATGCAGTAGATTGGGTAAAACATAAAATACCCTGTCTTTATGTTTTTTGTTTAGTCAAAGTAAATTTACAAATCACTTCTCTTTGTTTTTATTAGCATTTTCGATACTGTCCTAACTTTTTCAGAATTGGGGTTGTTTTTTAAGGTAAGTAACACGCTAAAAGAAAAATGCAATTAAAGTGGTATTCTCCTTTAAAGCTCTCAGTTTGCAGTGGTTTGGTTGATGATTTCCAGGCTCTGGCTGCTGGGGTGTCTGCAATGAAGGGGACATGCTGTTGAATTTAGGAGTCGGGAGGGAGTGGGACTTAGCCTGAAGGTAAACTGTGTCTGCCATGTAGATGTGTAGAGGTTACGTTGTGCCTGCCCGATGACCCTGATAGAGGAAGTTCTCTGGCACTTGCCTTGTCTGGCATGAAACACAATAGCCCCATACAGAAATGGTTAAAATGAGGTCAGGGTTACTGGTAGGGTTAAGGTAACATTGAGTTTTATGTTTTGGATAGTCTTTTTACTGTGCTGGGACTCCCCCTATTGCTTCTCCCTGTGGATCTTGTAGAAAGACAGCCTGTAGATGAGCTGTTACATACCCATTCCATGTTTGTTACAATTATACATTGTATGGAAAAAGTAAGCTCTAAATATCTCCATATCATTCTGGTTTCTCCTGGTCAGCACAGGGGGGAGACAAACAGACCTTTACAGAGAGAAGAGCTTAATTATACACCATCTTGGATGAATGAAAAGAGAAGATTCGAAAATACTCATAAAATGACAACATTTTTAAATGTTAGGGCTAAAAACTTAACAAGCCAGTAGACTGAAATGTCAACAAGTTACATTGGTCATAATATTTTACTATGTATCAATTATGTGAACAGAGAATACATATTAATGTAGAGAGGCATAGCCACACTCTAGAACAATTAAGATATGAAATAACTCTTTATTACCTAGCCATAGGTTAATTAATTAGCAAACCCACATGCACCAGTAGTCATTAATCCCCAATTATAAGGAAGCTAATAAAACAGATGCAGTGGTATTACTTAGTGAGAAGGCCTATAGGGACACTATTTAGTTGCAGGAGTGAGAAGCTGGGGGTGTACTGTGGGAGACCTAGGGGGAAAGGAGCAGACAATGATTCTAGAGCCCTAGAGGTTAAATCCCCGCCAATAAGGCCCACAGGAATGTCAAAGGGTGTCGGAGGGGTTATTGTTGTCTGTGAGGCATCCTGCTCCGTAAATATGCAACCACACATTACAGCTCAAGGTTTATGGACCAACTGGTCTATGGGAATACTACTGCTACTTCTCCAGGAACAAAACATACAATAGAATATGTACATTAAATCATGTAGTACACACCTCTTGTAACTTGTACTGTATGTGAGTAATTATTGCTTTTTGTCTGAAATAAACTAATGCCAAATGTAAAAGGAAACTTGTAGTATTTGCAGCTTTCTTCTTGGTATACAAATGCATTCAAACAAATTGAGGCTTAGATGTTCCTTGACCAGCTCCTTCAAAGAAAGACCAGCTTGTATTACTGCTATTTAACAGTAACTAGCCTCATGGTACTAACGCTAACCTAGCTAATACTACTGTGTAACAGTGAATAGCCTCATGGTACTAACGCTAACCTAGCTAATAGTACTGTGTAACAGTAACTAGCCTCATGGTACTAACGCTAACCTAGCTAATAGTACTGTGTAACAGTAACTAGCCTCATGGTACTAATGCTAACCTAGCTAATAGTACTGTGTAACAGTAACTAGCCTCATGGTACTAACGCTAACCTAGCTAACAGTACTGTGTAACAGTGAATAGCCTCATGGTACTAACGCTAACCCAGCTAACAGTGACTATCCTCATGGTACTAAAACTAACCCAGCTAGTATTCCTATGTAACAGTGACTAGACTCATGGTACTAACACTAACCCAGCTAATACTAATATGTAACAGTGACTAGCCTCATGGTACTATCACTAACCCAGCTAGTACTGCTATGTAACAGTGACTAACCTCATGGTACTAACACTAACCTAGCTAATACTACTGTGTAACACTGACTAGCCTCATGGTACTAAGACTAACCCAGCTAGTACTGCTATGTAACAGTGACCAACCTCATGGTACTAACACTAACCTAGCTAATACTACTATGTAACAGTGACAAGCCTCATGGTACTAACACTAACCCAGCTAGTACTGCTATGTAACAGTGACTCTAGCCCCATGGTACTAACACTAACCCCACTAATACTACTATGTAACAATGACTCTAGCCCCATGGTACTAACACTAACCCAGCTAGTACTACTATGTAACAGTGACTCTAGCCCCATGGTACTAACACTAACCCAGCTAATACTACTATGTAACAGTGACTCTAGCCCCATGGTACTAACACTAATACTACTATGTAACAGTGACTCTAGTCCCAGGGTCCTAACACAACCCAGCTAATACATATGTAACAGTGTCTCTAGTCCCAGGGTCCTAACACAACCCAGCTAATACGTATGTAACAGTGTCTCTAGTCCCAGGGTCATAACACAACCCAGCTAATACGTATGTAACAGTGTCTCTAGTCCCAGGGTCATAACACAACCCAGCTAATACGTATGTAACAGTGTCTCTAGTCCCAGGGTCATAACACAACCCAGCTAATACTGCTATGTAACAGTGTCTCTAGTCCCAGGGTCCTAACACAACCCAGCTAATACTGCTATGTAACAGTGTCTCTAGTCCCAGGGTCCTAACACTAACCTTGTGTCTTGGGTGGACAACGGGGTCCTACATTTAAACAGTCAAATATGTTTAACAATCATTTGTAATCTCATAACACATGAAATGGGAGGTGCTACATCACAACAAGCATCCGGGTGTAAGGTCTGGGCTCGTCTGAGTATTCTGTGCTGTTGCAGTGTGGCAAATTGGCAGTGGTTTGGAATTGTGCTTTGGCCAATGGATTCTCTACAAAAGGGTTTGGCTATGGCTGTACATGTTCCAGAAGGACCCACATATCTCACAGTACTGCCTCATGTTATGATGTAAAGCACTTTGAGCTGCAATCCCTCTATGAAAGGTGCTATATAAATAAAGGTTTATTATTTTTATTATTATTATATTATGACAGAGTACTATTCATGTTTTGAAACAACTTATTACAGTTGACAAATGTGTTTTTCAAAGAATTGTCAGTGGCTTTATTATAGGTACAGACTTGTTCATACCTGGTTCTAACATTAATACTTTGTCCTGATTTTATCCATATTACCATTTTGCTCACAGATTTGTACAGGTGTAGACAATTAAAAGAACATTTAGTGTGATTTTGATCAAGTCTTACAAGTGTAAGCTGACAAGATTAATTCAAGATCAGCCCACAATCAGTACAAAGGATGCATGTTAATGACAGAAATAATTAAGCTGTAAGGCACGATGGGGTCTGAAATATGGCAAATATACAATGGCTAAGAGCTGTTAATAGACATGGTGTATGCTTGAACAGAGTGCTTAGCCATTGTATATTGGCAATACAGCACAAACCCGAAGATACCATTTTGTGTTTTTTAGTCAGTTCTTAATGCAATTTGAGTTGTAAAGAGTGATTTGATATCCTACAGGTGGCATACATCCTCATATACCATGGCTATCAGCCAATCAATGTTCAAGATTAATAGCACCATATTTATAATACAGTATTTACATAAATGTTCTTTAGTTTCCTTATTACCTTAGTAGCAGGATAAGCAGCACAGGTCTTCTGTACAGTTATATATATTTTTTATTTATAAGTGTTTAAAAAAAATTTATTAACTGTTTTTATTCCCATATCATTGAGTTGCATTTGATTGCATGTACAGTATCTCTTTGTACTGCCACAGATTTGTAAACTGGCTGAGATGTTAACCCATTTTGGCTTAGCTTGTTATAGTATAGCTAGCTAGTTAGTTAGTTGGTGAATTTTGCTTTTGTTTGTTCAGTAATCAAGATAATAGTCATCGTCACTTGTGCCAGTTACAATGAAATACTTGGCTATGAAGTCCTTCTCTAGAGATGGAAACCTTTCAAGTAGAATAATAAAATAACAATAGAGAACTACCGTATACACAAATGACACTGGTATGTAATGTAAAGGATTAGCGGCAGCAAAAATTAAATAGTATATACACAGGGATGAGAGAATTATCAGCAGAGCAGCAAGATAATATAGTATCAACACAGGGATATCTGTCAGTTGAGTAGTCTTAAGGCTTGTGGGTAGAAACTGTCCTTCAGTCTATTGAGGAATGAGCTGATGCTGTAGCTACTGCGTAACATGTGGCATTAGATTGTTGTTTGGGTGACTGTGGTCTTTGATGACACCCTGGACCTACTTAAAGAAATGTGTGAAATAGAGATCCTGAATGGGTGTTTGTTTGGACCGTGTGATGTGTTGGCCTGACCACACCACTATACTGTAGTTCTCCATAATCCCCCTCATTGGTGATCCCGTACCAGGCCTTAGCTGTTTAACCTTTCATTTTATAGTGTGCTCTCGAAGCACTTTCAGATTCTATAAAAAGCAGTAGAGAAGTTGAATAAATGATTAAGATTATTATTATAAGCAGCATTTTAAAGTAAGGCATTAACCTGTGCCTTTTTGTTACATAATATTAGAATGATTACTTTTTGTGTAAACTACCTTGTCTGCTGTACAACTCTAAAAGACTCACACTAAAGGTATTTACCTGCACATTCAGCAAGACAATTGATGTGTGTTAAACCTCAGTTTCCAACATGACCTCTTCCTTTATCTTTGAATTGAGCATGTCTTTGAATGAGAGGTCTACTTCAAGGCACTTTAGAGGTACTTTTAGGAACTGGTGGAAAAGTTTGTTATTGGTGGGATTTTAGAAAAAGGAATGAGTGGAAAGAGTTCTCCACCACTTTGGGAGTGTGTGAGAAGTGTCTGGCTAGACATTAAGTTCAATTCTCCGTCCCTGGGGTGTGTCCAGTCAGGCGTGGCCTTGGCTCTGTGTTTCCAAAAAGCTGCACTTCACCTTCCAGATGCTCTCTGTTCCCTTTGGATTAAGGGAGTGTAGGGAATAGGGGCCATGAGGGTGAGGACTGGTGGGGGCATGCTCCTGGGCGGACAGGCCTGGAAATTTCCGTTGTATGTTTCAGCAGCCCATTCCAGGATGGGAGGGGTGTGAGGCTGCAGGGTTGGGGTTTTGAGGCTTGGCTAGAAGCCAGCCACAGCAGGAAGCTTGCTAGTTCACATGGACAAAAGCAGTCCTGGCCACTGCCTAGCTATCTGTGCAGGACTCAAACGCAGTCACCCATCCCCCAAACCAGCAACAACTTTGCACAGTTACACAAGTCTGGCTGCCCCACTACATAGACTGACAGGAGTCAGTCACAGTAAAACTAAGTATTCAACAGTATTAAAATGTATTATCAGCAGTATTTTATTTCACTATGTTTATTAAGTCATGCAATAGCAGATTTGAAAAGTTTCCTTTCAAATTTAAATATTTAAATTTTACTGTTATTTAACCAGGCAAGACTAAGAAGCAATTCTTATTTACAGGAATGACCTAGAAGCAATTATGGTTAACTGCTTAGCCCACTGACAGACAACAACACTTTCACCTTGGAGGCTGGGGAATTGGGCCTACGGAAACCAGTCAGTCACTGGCCATAAACAGTATGCCAACTTGCTGTCCCATAAGTTTCATTTATGTTTGGATTTACTTTTTACATAGTTAAATTGTCTTTCTGCCCTGTACATCGCTCTCTATATTTTAAGAATGACCACCAACAGCTTTGCCAAGGCTTTTTTCCATATTCCCTCTGAGTATACATCAGTTATTGCCTTATGTCTGTGTTCCCTGTCTGGTTTAAAATGTCCTCTCAGGACCTCTCATGAGACCAATGTGTAAACGCCAGCATGGAGCAAAACAACACAGTAATCTGCTCCCAATGTTGCTCTGCCAGGCTAAAACACCATGCATCTGCTTTATCAGGGTAATACATATATCTAATTAGTATGCCCATATCTGTCAAATATAGTGTGTATAATTATTCAATTATGTGATATGCAATGGCAGTTTAGAGACAATCAAGGAAGACTTGAGCATATCCCATCTGGTATCTGTGCTTTCCATTTGTTACATTGTGCTGAGTATTGTATTTCACCCATTCATTTTCAAGCTGGCACCCGTAGGAATCAAAACCATTACTCTTGCGTTACAAGTAGGCTACCATGCTTGTTGTATCGAGTAATGACAAAGCTATTTGCCTTCTGGACAATGAACCATGCTGCCTTGTTGACATGACCATGCCGGGCAGATTACAGTGCGAATTGAAAATGGTCCTCCATCTCCGCTCTAGCCAATGACGTGTAGAGTCATCCTGATTAACACAGGCTAGCCTATGACTGCTTTCCTCACTGAAGTGACATGTAGGCCTACTTACCCACACAGGACGTAATCATCAGAAACATTGTGTCTAGAGAGGACTTATATAATATATGTATTTGTTATATTTTCACACACACACACACACACACACACGCACGCACGCACGCACGCACGCACGCACACACACACACACTCTCCCTACAAAGTTAATGAGCGGGAAAATTTGTTGAATAGGTCACCTGTCACTCCACCCTTTTGGGTATATTTCTGCCAGTGTAAGTGGTGTGGGTCACTGTTGATCGGCATTGCGGGCAATTTACATAATCGTGTTTTGTGTGTAGGGACATTAGTAACGTAATACATTTCATAATATGCTCAAAATCCGATACTCTTTTGTCGAGGGATTGTGATTGTCCTTTATATCACAGTGGAGATACCTGCCTACAAGCGTCGTCGGATATTCACTTCAGTCAATTTATCGTTCCTGGGTTTATTCCCCCGCTAGAATAAACACCAGAAATGCTACAATATATTGCAGGATCTATGAAGCTTTGCTGAGGGCTCTCGCTTTGATCTTTAAATACCCTCTAACATTAAAACCACACTTAGTTGCTTAGATTTTTCTTCTCATGAGCCAGCTGTAAAGAATACATTCTGACGCTCCCCTAAATGGCAGTAAAGTGTGCGCGGCGCCCAGTGGAGAAAACAAGAACACCTATCCTTTTTTCCGTCCACCATCTGTCCCTTTCTTCCATTTCATGTGTTCAACCGATATCCACCACCCCTCACAGCCACAACGCTGTTGTCCCCCCTCTCCCTTGCAGTGTATTTTCCTGTCCACTCGGGTTTGCAGTTTGAACGATGCAGACGGTCCCTTGCCCCGACTGTTCCCCCCTCCCCCACTAGCGGAGCTCCTGTTTCACTCAAAGATGGCGTCAGCTTTGGAGCCTCTGGTCTCTGGCTGCATTTTTGGGCTTGTTGTTGTCTCTGATTCGAAGGATTTTTGGCACATTCAACTGGGCAACTCGACACGATATTCCGGTGAGTAGCGCCCAGTGGGGAGAGGATATTAAAAGGTCTCCGAGCTTCCATTTAAAACCCGAACTGGACCCGTCCAGGCTTTCTGGGAACCGCGAGAGGTAGAGGGAAAGGGGTACGGGAGATGAAGATCGCGAGGGGGGGCATAGAAGGTTGGTGAGTTGGAGGGAGGGGGTGAGTGAGCCGAGGCCTACTTCGCTCCAACGGCCTTGTCTTCACCGCGCCGCAGGCAGTACGTGGGAGGGTGGGTCGTGGAGGAAGGAAGTAGGGAGAGGCGTTGGTTAGATAGCCGTGTGTAGGGGCGCGTCTTACAGGGACATTTTCACCCAGATCCGAGGCTGAGGAGGAGGCCGAGCGGCCATGTAACATGTTAACATGGAACAATCCTTCACTATCAGATAATTTTTTGCACTTAGTCGTTAGACGTTTTCAACTCACATTGTGCCTTTGTGTGCTGCTTTCTCCACCCTGAGTATCATCCATGACACTGTGGATGGGTTGTTCATGGTGATGGGTGGTGTTATTGTTTAAAACCTCGGGCGGTGTAGGAATCTGTCATTGTTGATTGTGTCAAAGAAGCAGTTTCCTTCACCAGCACGTTGCTGCTGTTTCCACTAAGCTGTGTCGTTACTACTAGTATGCAAATAACGCCAGTTGGCTAGAAGGTTTGTAGCGACAAGTGCCTAACTGTGATACCAGTGAGTAAACAGAGTCAATGTGGAGAAAGTGAGGCTCGACTTGGCTGTTGTTGTTAAACGTTAGCTAGCGGCTATGCTAACGGGAACGGTACTGTAGTCACTGGTTGGTCTGAAGTGGCTTAACGTTAGCATGTTAGCAAATATGCTAATGAATACAGCTAACTATGATGTGTTGATATGTTGGAAACTCGTGTTTGGATGCTTTAATGAGCTAACGCCAGTGATGATGGTGTAATGTTTATGTTGTGAATGAAAATACAAGTTTAGGTTAGTGAACTATCTAGCTAACATGTCAGCTGATGAAGGGGTTGAAAACAACTGTTAGCCAACGTTGACCATGATGAGAAGAAGCTAGCAGGTGTTTGCTATCAAACTCATCTGCTCTGTCCTTCTGTTCAGTGTGAGAACATTGACATAAGATTGATTGTGCCAAAACAATAATAACAACAAGTATCTAAAACATGTGGAGTTTCCTATAATATGGGCTGTGTTGTTTGTACGTGTTATCAAGCTCTGTTTCTGACCCAATTGTGAGCCGATATAGTAAAAACATTTTATGTAGTTACTAACTACTATACTATACTACCATGTAATTAAATGAGGTGTGGTCTTCTCAAAAGTCAGTTAGTTACAGGCGTTTTTCTCTTTGAAATAGCTGCATTTAGACAAAACAGAACAGGCTATAAAATGAACACTATCTGCTTAAAGAGCATCACAGTCCATGATGTTGATTTAGTATACTAATCTGGCACTGTCCAAAGCTAAGGAAGCCAGTGTTTAGATCAGTTTGTCTGCATTGCAAAGGGGTTTATCGTCCTTAACAGTTATCAAATCCTAAAGGTCAGATGTGATCTATATATTTTTCTCGTTAGATTTGATTAAGATGTTAGGTAGATCAAGCATGCCTTTGTTTACATGCTGCTGTTGTTTTGATTTGTGCGTTTGTACATGCCAACAGAGGGTTGCACTCAGGACTAAAGGAGGGAAATGGTCTATAATGGCAGTATTGCTCTAACCTTGATATAAAAATATAAATTACATTATTGTTATTATTTGTCTTTATAAAATGTATTCGTATTAGATTTGACTTGCTGTTTTGACCCTGTCTGTCCCTCATCAACACTGTTTCTATGACCCTAAACTTCATATCTCCTTTCTGCAGGCTGTATTTCCTGCTGAAGTGCAATCGGCACAACGTTGATCTGCCCTTGCTGTTCCCTGGGGTGAGATACCTTTACCTTCCAGACCTGAGAACAAGTGGATACCGGTGGAGAGAGACCGGGGAAGAGAGCTACTGGAGCCACGTGGCTGAATCAAATGTATGTCCTTCAAGAGAGTTAATAATCTCTCTAAACGTCTGCCGTGTTCAACTGCCCCTGAGGCTACCAAACCACTACTGATCTTCAGCTCACAACCAAGGTCGAGGATTCCACATCACATCGAGAGACTCTTAGCTGAGTCAACAGGTTCTGGTTGTCCTTTGCAAACAGGAAGTAGTGGGAGACAGCTTGACAGTCACGTTATTGGGAGTGGGTCTGCCAACAGCTTCACCGAGTTAGGCTACCACCTGTTGCTCCACAACACTGCCCTCCTCCAAATTAACCCAGCCTGCCTGGATAGGAAGTGGGTGGACCAGGTTTTATCTGGGGGGGGTTGGTGGGGGGCCTATGCTATGGTGAGCGGCTCCCTGCCGTGCTGCTCTTGCTCAGGTTCTGAGGGACACTGTGTGCGGCCCCGGGACAAAGGCTAGTCCTTGGGCAGAGGGGTTAGAGGAGGAGGCGGCGGAGGCCGCAGGACTCTTACCTTTCGCCCGCGACAGGCGTGTGTTTACGTGTGTGTCGTTGCGACCTCCAGCCGTAGCCATGGTGAAGCTGGCCAACCCCACGTACACCGCTTGGATCCTGGAGGCCATCAAGAAGGTGAAGAAGCAGAAGCAGAGGCCATCGGAGGAGCGGATATGCAACGCTGTGTCCATGTCACACGGGCTGGACCGCAAGACCGTTCTGGAACAGCTGGAGCTGAGCGTCAAAGACGGAACAATCCTCAAAGTGTCCAACAAGGGGCTCAACTCTTACAAGGACCCTGAAAACCCCGGCCGCCTGGCCTTTCCAAAGCCCCGTCTGGGCGGTAGCACCGTGGGAGGAGGAGGAGGAGGTGGTGGTGGTGGGGTGGGAGGAGGAGGAGGTGGTGGTGGTAGTGGTGGTGGGGTGGGAGGAGGAGGAGGA
>JACXGM010025652.1:0-15214 GCA_016801145.1 Umbra pygmaea | reverse complement strand
TTCCTAAATAGGCCTGTATCCATTGCGAACATATTTTATTATAGTTATAAAATGTCCATAAAATCATTGTTGTAGTGGCGGCGACTAGCGGCTTGAGCTCAAACAACGCTAAGAGAGAGCTACGAATGGTCCAGACCAACCTTACGAAAGTGTGACTTACAGAAGATATACTTAGCGTACGAACGTTTCGGGAACCGTGGCATTAGGTTAAGAGAGAGGTTAAGGAATAGGTTAAGAACTACTTAGCGATAAGAACGTTTTAGGGAACCGGGCCCAGATCATTTGCCACCAAGGTCTCAACTTTCACTCATATGCATATGAAACCACATAATTTTGACATATTTTGACTTTCAAAATAACACGTCTTTGGTCCTCATGTTGACAGCTAAACTTTGAATCAAGATTTGTCATTAACAGCTTTATTATGTCTGCAAAAATGATTTTAGGGATACACTTGACTAACTAGAAATATCAAGAAATAGATAAAAAAATATTTGTTATGCTGTATATTTTAAGGTGAAAAATGTTTGAGGATAAAGATAAGAGAAGAAAAATCTCATAGGAGTTTTAGGTATTAAAAAGTTTTCTCAAGGCAGATCTCTGTTTTGAATTAACCAATCAAATAATTTCTGCCTCCAAGACAGAGCTGCCTGGAGAAAACTTTTTTTTTTAAATCTTCTTTTTTTATGGAAATTTTCAGCAATAGAAAGGAACAGTACATACTGTATATTGCAACATATAAATGCAATTTTTTGTTATTCTCACCCTCTTCCCTTCTGGCACTCCATAAACCGACAATGATCCCTAATACTCCCTCCCTCTACCCATCCCAACCCTCCCATTACCCATTCCGACCCTCCTACCTAGCCCCAAAATCCACACCCGACATAAAACATTTAAGCAAAATACAATACATGAATATACACACAAAGAAAGAAAAAAGAGAATGTAAATAAATAAGAAAATAAAAGAGATTAAATATATACAGTGCCTTGCGAAAGTATTCGGCCCCCTTGAACATTTCGACCTTTTGCAACATTTCAGGCTTCAAACATATTGATAAAACTATAATTTTTGTGAAGAAGCAACAACAAGTGGGACACAATCATGAAGTGGAACTAAATTTATTGGATATTTCAAACTTTTTTAACAAATAAAAAAACGGACAAATTGGGCGAGCAAAATTCAGCCCCTTTATTTTCAGTGTAGCAAACTCTCTCCAAACGTTCAGTGAGGATCTCTGAATGAGCCAATGTTGACCTAAATGACTAATGATGATAAATAGAATCCACCTGTGTGTAGTCAAGTCTCCGTATAAATGCACCTGTTCTGTGATAGTCTCAGAGGTCCGTTGAAAGCACAGAGAGCATCATGAAGAACAAGGAACACCAGGCAGGTCCGTGATACTGTTGTGGAGAAGTTCAAAGCCTGATTTGGATACAGAAATATTTCCCAAGCTTGAAACATCCCAAGGAGCACTGTGCAAGCGATAAAATTGAAATGGAAGGAGTATCAGACAACTGCAAATCTACCAAGACCCGGCCGTCCCTCTAAACTTTCAGCTCATACAAGGAGAAGACTGATCAGAGATGTAGCCAAGAGGCCCATGATCACTCTGGATGAACTGTAGAGATCTACAGCTGAGGTGGGCGAGTCTGTCATAGGACAACAATCAGTCGTATACTGCACAAATCTGGCCTTTATGGATGAGTGGCAAGAAGAAAGCCATTTCTGAAAGATATCCATAAAAAGTGTTGTTTAAAGTTTGCCACAAGCCCCCTGGGAGACACCAAAAATGTGGAAGAAGGTGCTCTGGTCAGATGAAACCAAAATCTAACTTTTTGGCAACAATGCCAAACGTTATGTTTGGCATAAAAGCAACACAGCTCATCACCCTGAACACACCATCTCCACTGTCATACATGGTGGTGGGAGCATCATGGTTTGGGCCTGCTTTTCTTCAGCAGGGACAGGGAAGATGGCTAAAATTGATGGGAAGATGGATCGAGCCAAATACAGGACCATTCTGGAAGAAAACCTGATGGAGTCTGCAAAAGACCTAAGACTGGGACAGAGATTTGTCTTCCAACAAGACAATTATCCAAAACATAAAGCAAAATCTACAATGGAATGGTTCACTAATAAACATATCCAGGTGTTAGAATGGCCAAGTCAAAGTCCAGACCTGAATCCAATCCAGAATCTGTGGAAAGAACTGAAAACTGCTGTTCACAAACGCTCTCCATCCAACCTCACTGAGCTCGAGCTGTTTTGCAAGGAGGAATGGGCAAAAATTTCAGTCTCTCGATGTGCAAAACTGATAGAGACATAATTTTGCACTCCCAATTTATCCATTTTTTATTTGTTTTCCAAAATGGAGAGGATAGGTGGTAAACATGTTATAGGATTATGTACATACAACAGCAAATCATCTGCATATAGTGATAGCCTATATTCAATTCCATCCCGTATAATGATGGGTAAAGCCCGCAGAGCCACCGATAGAGGCTCAATAGCGATAGCAAAGAGTAAGGGAGAGAGAGGGTAGCCCTGCCTGGTCCCACGTTCCAAGGCAAAGTAATCAGAGTGGATATTATTAGTGCAGACACTGGCCTTTAGGGATGAATAGATAAACCTGATCCATGCAATAAATCTTTGACCAAAACCAAACTTTCTGAGATCAGCAAATAGGTATTCCCACTCAATTCTGTCAAAGGCTTTCTCAGCATCTAGTGATACCACAAGTTCAGGGTACTTGGAAGAATGTTTTGAGTAAATTATATTGAATAGGGTCTGAATGTTAACATATTACTGTCTGTTCTTATGAGATAAGTGATGGAAGTGTCACCTCCAGTGTTCTCGATAAAACCTTAGCAAGCAACTTGACATCGACATTGAGGAGGCTGAGAGGTCTGAAGGAAGAGCAGACTGTTGGCTCTTTCCCTTTCTTAGGCAAGAGTGCTATAGATGCTTGTGTCAAGGTTGGCAGGAGCACACCATCATCTAGTGATTCATTATACATGGATAGAAGTAAATGGGCCTGTTTCTATTGAAAATATTCAATAGAAAATCCATCTGGGCCTGGTGCTTTACTGCTTTACATAGATTTGAATGATTCAACCACTTCATCAATCCTCAGAGGGGAATCTAGGTCAACCCCGGTCTCAGGAAGGACAGCAGGAGTATCTAGCGCATCCAAGAATTTACTCATATTGGTATTGTCTGCTGGGAACTCAGATGTATAAAATAATGAATAAAATGATTTAAATGCATTGTTTATTTCCTCAGGTTCGGAGATTAAGCAATTGGAAGTGTCTTCAATTTGAGAGATAAGCCTAGAGGAAGAACATTGATTTAACAGATGTGCAAGCAAACGTGTCGCCTTGTCACCGTGCTCATAGTATGAGGCTTGTGGATGTAGCAATAAACGCTCTGCCTCGGTCGAAGATAAATTCAGATTGTAGATTCAAGCGTTGTTTATACAGTCCTGGTGATGGTGTATGTGTATATCTACGATCCAAGTCCAGAATATTGCTAGAAAGTGCTTCCATTTGGGCCTTGCAAGCTCTTTTTAGGTGAGAGGAGTAGGATATAATCACACCTCTTAAATAAGCCTTAAGAGTCTCCCATAAAAGCAAGGAATAGGTAGCACCATTCTAATTTAAGTGTAAGAAATGTTTGATCGTAGAAGTGATAAAGTAAATTCAATTTTAATCAGATAGAAGAAGAGGGTTAAATCTCCAGGTAATTAAATCCTCAGGTAATCTGAGGAGATTACAATGGGAAGCAGTAGATGATCCACAAAGTAATAGTCGATATGGGAAAAGGAATGATCGACATGTGAAAAGAAAGAGTATTCTTGGGTTCCGAAACCTCCAGGGGTCAGTACAGCCATTCTTAGTCATAAATTCTGAAATAGAGTTTGACATTTTGGAGGAAGGTATGGGTCTGTGATTAGTCAAGTGTAGTTAGTCAAGTGTATCCCTAAGCGATCCAAGTTCTGGTCAATAACAGAGTTTAAGTCTCCAGCAAATATCAAACCGATCCGGCTGTGACAGCGGTATCCTCCCCAGCAGCCTATTGATAAATTCTGGATCGTTAAAAATAGAGCCAGATAGGGTTAACACCTGCCATTGTTGTCAGACACAACATTAGAGATGGAGAACTGTATCATTTTGCTAATCAAAATTGTAACCCCTCTTGCCTTAGAATTAAAATGTGAATGAAAGACCTGTGAGAACTTTATTATGTAATCTTTGGATATCCAATTTTAGTTTTTTTAAATGTGAGAAAACACGTGACCCCTTATTTGGATTATTACAGCCTTTATCATTCCACAATATTAATTTAATAGTGGAAGAGCCCCCAACTCTACTGTGTTCAGCTATTGGAAAGCTTGCTATATATAGAAATATTCAAACATCTCGAAAAAGAAAGAAAGATCAAAAGGCATAATGTCACTAGCCATCTAGATTGTATACAAAAACAGGTAATAGATAATGCATAAAAGTATGAAATTGCAGAAGGCAACAACATAAAAATCAAGTACACAAAGCAAAGAGAAAAGGCACAAACATAAACAAAGCTTCCTCTGGTGAGATAAATTGAATTTTATTAACTTTATGTTCCACATGGAGACAAGCTGGGAAACGAAGAGAGAATTTTAGGTTCTTTGAGTGGAGACTTCGTTTGATATTAAAATACTTTGCTCTCTTTGATGATACCGCAGCACTGTAATCGTCAAAGACGAATACCTTGTCTCCATGGAAAAATAGTTGCACCGAGTTAATTATTTTCATGGCCCGTTCTCTGTCCTCAAAATTATGAAATCGCACAATCAGGCATAGAGGCTTCCTGTTCCCTTCCCCGAAGGCGATGGGCCCTGTCGATCATCAGTGGGGCCTTGAAGACAGCGGGAAGAATCTCTACCAGGAGGCCAGACACAATTAATTGGGTCCCCAGCTTCAGATGCCTCCGGGATACCAACCAGCTGTATTTTATTACGCCTGGAATGAGATTCCAGGTCTTTGGACTTGTTCCACAACTTCCTGTTCTCTGCCTCCAGACGGGATATCCTAGCCTCCAAGCCGTCTAGCATCTCATTATGAACAGAAGAACGATGTTCCAGCTCGTTGGTACGGAGAGCCTGTTGTTCCATAGATAGCTATAAATGTTCATTGGCTTTTGAGATAGGGGCCAGAATTTTCTCAATAAGCAATTTAAGCTGGGCAAACAGAGCGGCTGAAATTTTAGAAAAGAGCTCTGCTTTGAAGGACTTGAGATCAGCCTGGGTAGTTGGGGGAGAGCTGGGCTCATCGTGCTGATTCCCCGAGTCGGCCACATAAAGAGAGAGGCTTGCCGACGTGTCTTTTTATTAGATATTGGTGGATTTGGCATTCTTGTGAGCTGGTTACTATTATTTAAGTTAAAAATATACTATTTATACTGTTTGTTTGTATTATAAATTATTTTGTTTTTGTAGACCTTATTTTGCTACATAAAGAAATATACAAAGAAAGTTAGGTTTACTCAGTTTTTGTGGAAAACATAAGTATATTAAGCCGGGGCTTCCACACAGGCGACCTCGCTGCTCACATCTCAAACCGGAACCCTTTTCAATAACTTTTCAATAACTAAAACTTGTATGAGCGATGAAAAATGCTCTGTTCCAATAACTGTAATGGGCACTGTAGATCTTATAATTACCAAATTAGCCCAAGGGGGCGTTATAGTAATAAACAAGAAATGTAATCATTATATATCACTTTCACAATATTAATAAATGTTGTGTGAATGATGCCAAAGATATTGGATATCTAAATTATTACAATAATGGTTCCAAGAGCAGTGCTATAGCAGTCTTCTGAAATTTTCAAATTATACCAATTGAGAACTAAGGGGGAACCATATCATTAATGGGGAAATTACATATTTACTTGTTGCCTTGCATTTTGTATATTTTATAACAAAGGTCATTGTGGATAATTCCCTCCAGCATAAAGACCAGACAGACACCACAGAGAGGGGATGTCCTTAGGGCTGAAAAACATATTTAACTTGAAAGCGATAGTAGCATGGACAGCCAATCTCCCAGTACATACGTTGTGGACATAACATTTAAATATTGTGATAAATGGAGCAGAGTTGATATCCTTCTGGTCAATGGTTGGTGTGTGTATGTGTGTGCAAGCATGTATGTGTGTATGAGTAAATGTACAAGATGAAAGAAAATACATACATTTTTGTGTTTCAGTTTTTCTACATCATCTATCAAATACAAATAAAAAGCCATATATTGAAATTGTATGCTAAAAACACTTCTGATCATGTCCCCATGGGAGGACAACATATTTCTAAAAAAATATAACGATAAGAGTGAACAGCCAAGGAGCCATTAACTATTTTATAAGAGGACCCCAAGTGTACCCAAATGTACCCAAGTGTCCAAATTAATAAATTTTATATAAATAACATGATAGGGTTACAAAAATGTTTTTATTCTTACAAAACACACATAATCATACAAAAGGCATGATATGGTTACAAAAAAGTTTTACATTTTACAAAACACACCTATTCAAACAAATGGCCAAGTTAGCAAACAACAATGACCTAGTGTCAAATTAGAACTCAAGTTTTTGAATAATCACATGCTAGTTTCTCTAGTTTGTGCACTTTCAATAATGAATAAATAATAATAATAATGAATCTAATGTGAAAACAAACCACAGCATTCCAATGTTCATGGTTCAAATGTTTCCAAGCCAATGAAAATAAACAAACAATGAGCAGACTAAACACAAAGGCCAAATGGTTGTGGATTATTTTCAATCACAGAAAAATGTAGTATTATACAAAGGCCATGCGGCATAATAACTACAACATGTAAACAACTGCATTAGAATAAGATATAACTTATTTTACTCACCAATGTAAAAGAGGATCTTTCCCTTCCAAAAACATCTCTGCCTCCGTGGAGTCAAAGCTGTGGTCACTTACAGTCATCCATCAATTCCATGTCACTTTCTCTGCAAATTATTTCAAAAGCATTGATACATTGATATTTCTCCTTTTTTTTTAACATTTTATAAAAGCTTTATAATGAATAAAGTCAAAAAACTGAAAATATCTTTAACATCTGGAACACAGCGAAGAGCACAACTTAACACCCTGAATGGTCAAATCTACCCCTGGACACTGCCCAAAGGCACGCTTGAGTAACCTACTCCTACTTTAGCCCCTTTAGTCCCTCACATT
This sequence comes from Umbra pygmaea, assembly GCA_016801145.1. Classification (NCBI taxonomy): domain Eukaryota; kingdom Metazoa; phylum Chordata; class Actinopteri; order Esociformes; family Umbridae; genus Umbra; species Umbra pygmaea. Next base: position 7,957 of record JACXGM010025652.1, on the reverse strand, counting down.
GCTTGGCTCATAGCAACGGAGGGGGGTAATTTTTGGAAGCCATTGCAGAAATGGGGGCTCACTGATTAGGCCTACTATGTTTCTGAGTGCAATTCCTGGCTATATGTCCCACCCCATTACACTTAAAGAATATGAGCTGACCAGAATATGAGCTGTGCCCTTTGTCTACGTTCTGGCTGTCTGGCTGTCGTTCACTGTGACTGCTGTGCGGTCAACTCTCTAACAGCTAGGGTAAGCTCTAAAATTGTTTGATCTTGTTTACTTAGCCATGGGTCTTGTTGGCCTATTACTCTAACAACCTCATCAATGGTAGCATTCTGGTCATTGTTGGAAGAAACAGCCAAACACTGTACATCAACCATAGCTTCTGAGTATGCATTTCTGTTTCTCACCGCTGTAGAGCTACAGAACTTAATTGTCCTCCATCAACCACAGGATTGCTTCATTACGCAAGTCTAAAAGACTTGAACTGGGTTTTTTCCTGACATATTTCTGGAGCTCTTAGAGATGCATCCCTCAAACCCTCAATAAACTGGTCTCTAATTTTTATCTTCATTTGGCTATGTGTCTCGAGACTGCTTGGAGACTAAGCCTAAAATCTCGGAGAGCGCATGTGAGTAATTACAAAGCATCTCTCCCTTCATCTGCTTTCGATGATAAAAGGCCTGCAGACGTTGAGTGACACACTGCGTTTGTTTACAAATGCATCCCTTAAGAACTGAAAAACTAATCTTTTCTCATGTAGACAACCGCACCTCTTCCAAAGCAGAATCTCTTAACAGGGAGATAACAACAAAATCTATCTAGTCATCTTGAGTTTGTTCTCTAGTCCTTAGGACCCTTTCTACCTCTTCAATAAACACTTCAACTGAATATGACGTTCACGTGGAATGTAAATGTAAGAAACTGAACCCCTGTTGCTCAATGCTCCATCACACCTTCTACTAGGCTCTTGAACTTGATCTTGTTCTGGCATGTTAATATGGTAACCTTGTTCATCAACCCCTTGCGGCAGTGGCGGACTGGCCACCTAGCATACTGGGCACTTTCCCGGTGGGCCGACGCGCATTTTGGGCCGACCCAACCGCAAACTTTCTTGTTTTTTTTGTCCGGCCCAGCCGATAAAGCCTAGATCTGCGGCCCAGTGTTTTTTGAATTGACACTGGACTGCTGGCCTAAAACACTTTAGTCAAAAATATCATATAGGCTAGTTTTTTTTCTGACAGACACAGCCCATTTAACACGTAGATCAGCCGCCCATTGGTTCAGGCACGGTTCTAGCAGGGGGGCAAACACATTCGCCTTGCAACACTATGTTATGTCGGCAACACAAACTCTGATTTGTCCTTTCAAAATAATAGCGCTTCTTTTAATTCATTTCAATAATCATTATGAATTCATTACAAAGCTAGTGAATTTTAACCAAATGCAATTGTATTGTGTGTAAGGAAACAAGAGTATATGATTGCAAAATAACATTTAACATGATCAATTACAATGTTTCATTGAAAACAGTAACAAATACATTGTACACAGAAAATGATTGAATATATTGTCAGTGTCTCATGTGAAAACAAAATTACATTTGAAAAACATTCACTAGAATCTGTTTTATCTAACAATGGACTATTTTTAGCAACACAAGAACATAGACCCAGTATCTATGCAATGAATTAACAATGATTATTGTAATGAATTACGAGCGCTGTTATTCTGAAAGGATAAATTAGAGTTTGTGTTGCTGACATTAAATAGTGTTGCCAGGCAAATGTGTTTACCCCCTGCTAGAACTGCACCTGCATTGGTTTTTTTCTTAATTGACACTGAACTGGCCCAATCATATCTTTAAACAGCATTGTCTTTGGGATTTCTGCCTGCAGGGTTGCCAGATTTGGCAGTTTCCTGCCCAATTGGGTGGTTTTGCAACCTGTTGTGGGCAAAAAAGGGTTTGGGCGGGTATATAAAAATTGGGCTGGTTTAGAATCAGTTCGGCAGGTTTTTGTAGCTGCAACACCGGCACATCAGATCCTTCTTCCTACGACCCTCTGTTCAGCAGGCAGTCTCAATCACTCACACACACACCCACTACTGCTCTGGGTAATGTGTCCTCTAAACTCACAACAGACACTCCCAATACCTTCAGCTCATGTCACATGCCGGCGCCACCCACACCTCAAACACACCTGCCTCCGCAGGTTTTTCAATCCAACCTGGCTATTGACACATTTTAGCTTGAAGTGGAATCATTTAAAGATGCTGGAGAAAACCACTGTTTCCAGTATTTCACTTTTGGTGCTATAAAATTGCTCACCCTCCCCATATCCAACGCTCCAGTTGAAAGAGCATTTTCTCAAGTCACATTGCTGAAAGATGACCTACGAAACAGGATGGGCTTAACTTTTCTTTCAGGGTTGATGGACGTGCGCACAGGTTTTGCCATAATTGCTTGACATCAGCTACATTCTGTCTGCCCCGACAGTTGAGGAAATTTGAATCTAGTATATGCTAGAGCTTTTGTGTTCATTGAAATATTTTTAATAACAATTGTTCAAAGCGATCTTCATGAAAACTCACCCTCCTAACTGTCTGACAGGGAATAACCTAGCTCAGGCAGTTCGACCTGTGAGTTTTTGGGAATAACATGTTATTCAGAATAATTTTATCAACACATCATTGTTCATGTTATTGTGTCCATCAAATTATTCTAAACAACAAATATGCAAAGCGATTCTCATCAAAACTCCCGGCCCAACTGCCTGTCTACCTACGTTTGCATACCTCAAGTATGGCACAATTGTCTGAACTGGTCTCTGGCCACTGTACCTGCTAAGAGATTTTTACTTGGTCTTAACAACATTTTAGAGGCTTTTTATTCATTTTAATACAGTTTTTAATACTGTTTTACTATGGTGTTTTAAGTATTCTTCGTTTATTTTAATTGTTTCTCGTATTACTTTTATATATGTTTTTACACAGACACGGGCTACGAAATACTTTTAGCACGGTTTGTTTGTAGCTGGTTGCTAATTGTAAACTAGCTGCTCCCTACTGGAGTTTTTAGCATTTTTCTTGGGATTAACGATGTCTAACCGTAACACACTGATGCCAGTTTTGTACTGTGAGGAGGACACTGTCTTACTGCTAAAAGCAAATAAAAAGATCACTGACCTTAAAGAAGATATTCAGCGGCTATCTGATGAACTTAAAAGGAAGGATTCTCTATTGTCCAGTTTCATCGACGTGGCCTCGGGGCAGTCCAAACTAATTGCTGAGCTCAGTGTAGCCATCCAGGACACCGCTCTGTGGGACCTCTCTACTGGCCCGAAGCTCTCCTCGTTCTATACGCCAAATCATCAGTCATCCTGGGCTGAGGTGGTGGTTCGAGGCCGCAGGAGAAACCCTGCCTCGCCACCCAGCCTTAGTCTCTCCAATCACTATACCGTTTTGTCAGATTGCTCTCACGTTCCCCCCACTGATGCTACTGAGTCTCTGATTTGTCCTGTTCTGGATTCCTTTCCGAGGACGCCGCCTAATGCCAAACCAGCTGCTTTGATACCGGTGCATGACGACAGCGTTAGTCTGGTTTCCCAGACCACAGTGGAGCCACATCGACGGTCATCATTCGGAGCAACAACCTCTGCACGCCGTAGGATAGATATGCTGAAAAAAGCTGTGTGTAGACGCCCTGGTGTGCCGCCGACCTTAACACACAATGTGGAAATGGCTCCTGTAGTCTCCGGCCATTGTCCTCTCATCTCCCCGATTCATATTTGGGGATGCTATCATTAGAAACATCAGTTATTTTAACTCTGCCAAACATTCTTCCTGTCTTCCTGGAGCTACGGTACCGTTTATACTGGACAAGCTTCCAGGGGCGCTGCGATCACTCCTGTCCACTGTCACGTTCAAAGATAGTGTAGGGGGGTGCGTCTTCACTTGACATATTGTTTTGATTGAGAGACCCCTAGCGGCCAAAAACGACATATTATAGGTTTACACACTAGTATATTCTATATTGCTTCAATACATTAAATTCACTATGAATACATGTGTTATTAATATGGGTCAATTAATAAAGGGACATTTAGTGAAGACAAGTCTGAGATTAATATTTGTTAGATGATTGACAAATTGTGCTAATCTCTTTGATAATTGTATGTCCTACTACCATATTTTAGTCAGCTACTTTTAAATCACTCATGCAACAGCAGGCAGTATCAACTTTGAGAGTTGTAAAACTTTGCTGTTGTAACACCTGACAAACGCCACAATATTTACACATTTGTAAATTCATTTTCTAATAATCTGTTTGGAAAACATCTGGGATTACTAATAAAAATATTGAAGTTAAATGATTTACATTTTAGTCATTTTGCAGAAAGTCTTATCCAGACTGATTTACAGTACATTAAGCACAGGGACATTCTTCCTGGAGCAATTTAGGGTGAAGTGCCTTGCCCAAAGACAACAACATTTGGCACAGCAGCGAATCTAACCAGCAACTTTCGGACTACTAGTCCGACTCCCTAACCACTGAGCCATCTGACCCCCAATAATCACCCATCAAAGTTGCAAGTGCTTCTTCAATAATAAAACGAAACATCTTACAACATTAAATATAATAAGAAACCATGTTATGGAGATGTAAAATACTTGAATTAGAATCCGCTGTTAATAAAGTTACAGTTGAAAAGTTGGACATTGCGCATGTAAAGGTCTCTGGGAAAACGAGCGCGGCGTTAATCAGAATCCAATCATTATCGCAGACTAAACGAGTGATTTGAGTGACAGCTGAATCATCCAATGAGCGTTTAGAATTCTGTGCTGTATGTGTGTGATTTTCTTTTTTCGATAACATAAAATGGTATCACAATCACATCAACTTCCCCATATCTGTAATTATACACGTTTTGTCTTTGACATTTTCTATATTGACTTAATCTAGTTTACTCGGGCTTAATACTGGAAACTAAATTGATTTGTTTTTCTTCTGTAGCGCAATATATTTATGGTACCGCAGCTAAAGGCTGGAGTTCTCACAGACTAGCTCCGCGAAAACCAATCAAATATGCACCTCGACAGAAGTGCATCTTTCTTTGTTAATGAGTAAGCTTCCGCATTTTTGTCAAACGCATTTATCTCCAATTCGAAACAAGTAATGTTTAAAGTAGCCGAATAAAAAAACAAAAAACGTGTCATATATTGTACAATTCACCCGCCAGAGTGGCTGGTAGATAGGGAAAAATTACCCGCCAATGTGAAAATCTACCCGCATTTGGCGGGTGGCGGGTGTTAATTTCCCACCCTGCCGGTGATATTTGTGATGTTGTGGTGGGCCGATCTGGGCCAAAATGCCAGGGCTGATTTTTGGTCCCAGTCCACCCCTACCTTCCGGTATGACCTGATCATTATTCATACCTATCAACTCTTCTTCATCTTGCCCATTAGACATCTTATATGAAATACGGGACAGTCCAAAATCAAAAGGTCTATACAGTCACTGTGTGACTCAGTCCTCTAGGTAACAAGGATACTACCTGCTGGTTGCTGTCTGGATGTAAACTCAGGAGAAACTTGATTGGACTGTCTAGAAGCAGAAACACCCTCGACTAGGGCAAAAGAGTCCCTTCTCACTCACAACTGATGTCTGGAGCTCACTGGAATGCAGCTGTATCACTGTCCAATTATTCTCTACAGTTCGACAAATGAACTTGATAAGCTGCCTGCCCGTCTTTACCACTGCTGTATTTAGTCAATAGCGTCAAATATACAGTGCCTTGCGAAAGTATTCGGCCCCCTTAAACATTTCGACCTTTTGCCACATTTCAGGCTTCAAACATAAAGATATGAAACTGTAAAAAAGGAATCAACAACAAGTGAGACACAAATCATGAAGTAGAATGAAATTTATTGGATATTTCAAACTTTTTTAACAAAAAAAATGAAAAATTGGGCGTGCAAAATTATTCAGTTATAAGTTAATACTTTGTAGCGCCACCTTTTGCTGCGATTACAGCTGTAGGTCGCTTGGGTTATGTCTCTATCAGTTTTGCACATCGAACGACTGAAATTTTTGCCCATTCCTCCTTGCAAAACAGCTCGAGCTCAGTGAGGTTGGATGGAGAGCGTTTGTGAACAGCAGTTTTCAGTTCTTTCCACAGATTCTCGATTGGATTCAGGTCTGGACTTTGACTTGGCCATTCTAACACCTGGATATGTTTATTAGTGAAACATTCCATTGTAGATTTTGCTTTATGTTTTGGCTCAATGTCTTGTTGGAAGACAAATCTCTGTCCCAATCTCAGGTTTTTTGCAGACTCCATCAAGTTTTCTTCCAGAATGGTCCTGTATTTGGCTCGATCCATCTTCCCATCAATTTTAGCCATCTTCCCTGTCCCCGCTGAAGAAAAGCAGGCCCAAACCATGATGCTCCCACCACCATGTTTGACAGTGGGGATGGTGTGTTCAGGGTGATGAGCTGTGTTGCTTTTACGCCAAACATAACCTTTTGCATTGTTGCCAAAAAGTTTGATTTTGGTTTCATCTGACCACAGCACCTTCTTCCACATTTGGTGTGTCTCCCAGGTGGCTTGTGGCAAACTATAAACGACACTTTTTATGGATATCTTTCAGAAATGGCTTTCTTCTTGACACTCTTCCATAAAGGCCAGATTTGTGCAGTATATGACTGATTGTTGTCCTATTGACAGACTCGCCCACCTCAGCTGTAGATCTCTGCAGTTCATCCAGAGTGATCATGGGCCTCTTGGCTGCATCTCTGATCAGTCTTCTCCTTGTATGAGCTGAAAGTTTAGAGGGACGGTTGGGTCTTGGTAGATTTGCAGCGGTCTGATACTTGTTCCATTTCAATATTATCGCTTGCACAGTGCTCCTTGTGATGTTTAAAGCTTGGGAAATCTTTCTGTATCCAAATCCGGCTTTAAACTTCTCCACAACAGTATATTGGTGTGTTCCTTGTTCTTCATGATGCTCTCTGTGATTTCAACGGACCTCTGAGACTATCACAGAGCAGGTGCATTTATACGGAGACTTGATTACACACAGGTGGATTCTATTTATCATCATTAGTCATTTAGGTCAACATTAGATCATTTAGAGATCCTCACTCTACTTCTGGAGAGAGTTTGCTGCACTGAAAGTAAAGGGGCTGAATAATTTTGCTCGCCCAATTTGTCAGTTTTTTTATTCGTTCCACTTCATGATTGTGTCCCACTTGTTGTTTCTTCTTCACAAAAAATTACAGTTGTATATCTTTATGTTTGAAGCCTGAAATGTGCAAAAGGTCAAAATGTTCAAGGGGGCCAAATTCTTTCGCAAGGCACTGTAATATCAAAATTTCAAGCAACACAACCCCGCTTCTGGTACCAAAATGTGTAGCCAATGGAATTGGGTACCACACAGGACACTTCATTTTGGGGTTCTTTATGTCATGTGTCCTTATGAATTCTAGGAAGCATAAAAAATACATATCAAACACCACAAAATACTGCAGTGGGCTTTCCCCTTTTCCCCTTTAAAATAATTACAGAAACCATGTGATTAAACTTAAACCCCCCATCATCTCTAAACATATATACAATATCATAAAAAATAACTGTTAGCAACCATGCATTGACTACCTTCTGTTATCTCCTCGTAAACACCACAACGCATTCACTTTTTTTATTTTTTTATTTTTTATTTAACCTTTATTTAACCAGGTGGGCACGGTGAGAACAATTTCTCATTTAAAACGGTGACCTGGCCAAGATAAGGCAAAAAAGGTGCAAGTACAGACAGAGTTACACATAAATACAAATACACAAGTATTACACAAAGGGTACAATAAAGACAAAAGATAAAAAATACAGTTGAAATACAATCGAAATTGAACGAGGCAGATGTAAGTACATGTACAATTAGTGCAAAGAAATCTTAGATTTAGAGGTAGATCGAA
>JACXGM010025651.1:0-15212 GCA_016801145.1 Umbra pygmaea | reverse complement strand
AGGTTCACAGCTACAGACTGATGGTCACCCACCCCACCCACCTAGCATCCCATAGGCATGTTTTTCAATCTGTTACCACTGCCACCCAAAGTGCCTTTTTCTTACTGTATATATATTTGTTGTCTAGCTATTGTAAAATAAATAACACTTTCTCATTTTGTGAGTTCTCTTGTTCTTTTATCGATCCTGTGCTAATGTTCCTGGTGTAGGCCTATAAATTGTAACGCAAAAGGTGTTCATTCTCATACTGACCTCACACCATATGTTGGCAACACAAATGAAAAAACAGTGTAGAATCATATTGTTAGAATTTATTTGAACTAGAAAATCAATTAATTATAAACAAATCAAGGATTCACATATTTTGAAGATGTAATAAATCTCTGCTGTGTTGTAAAAGGTGAAAAGATGGTACCTGTGTGGGCAGAGAAGCAACTGTAAGGCAGTGTAGTCTTGATCAGTGTCAGACAGGCTGAGTAGAATATACAATGTCTATACATACTAATGTAGTCAGACAATACAATCATAATTCCCTATTCTGACATTCGTAGGTTGCACTTAGGTTGTCACATCTTTATTCACAGTCTATGCACCATGTACGGTACAGTAATATGAAAACTACAAAATATGACAATTTTATTCTTATCATGGATTTGAATATCACAAGTGTATGAATTGTGTTGAAAATTGATTACGATAAAGACAAGTACTATATCCTAAATACTTTATGTATGATTGGTGTTGGCACTTACAGTTACATCATTTCAATTGCCTCCTCCGCCTCCTGAAATCCCACATAGACACCAGTCTCTGAGGGATATTTCCTGCGAATTGCACCAACCACGCATGATGGAAATGGTTTACGATTGCTTCAACCCAACGTCTCTCCCTTCAGGGCCCACTCTAAAACTATGCGGTAGGACTCCAACCTGTATTGACTAAGAGCACAGAAAACTTTGAATGAATAGTTAGGCTACAAGTAAACAGGTAATCATGAAAGGCTATCACAACGATGCTAGGTCAATTGGCATGTGTGCATATTTCACGTTTACTTGTATAGACTGATCAACTGGATGGCGTGGCTATACTACAACTGCATTGAACTATGCATCATGATTATTACAAAATCACTTACTTGGTGGCCAGCTGTCCATTAGGTTCACTTGGCATTAGGCGTTTCTTCCAGTTGATCTTGTCGCAACGTGAAAAAAAAAACAACTGCCGGGTGTATTAGGGCTGAGAAATCCTCCGGAGTAGTGACGCAACTATTTTCATTGTCATCTAGCCTTGCCATCGATGGAAATACCTGGTCCCATTCACTACAACATGGCACTCGGTTTCTGACGGCATAGGTAAGCATGTTCCACATTTACACCACCAGTCCGTGTTCGTTCTGATTCTCCCCTCGACCACAGTCTTTTCGACACCTTGTCTATTAGCTTCCAAAATTTCTAACTCCTCGTCTGTGTATTCTGGCTCAAAAAGATAGGGTTCTGGGTCTTGGTTTGATTTAAAGTTAAAATCCTCTGACAGTTTCTCAAAGTCAGCCATGATCAAGACTCACCTTCACTATTAGCTATCGAGTCACATTGATTGTGTTTACGAAAGTAACAACTGTGATTTACAGGTGCTGCGAGCAAATCACTCCGCCCAAGTAGGAGAAGTAGCAGTGCTTCGCCTTCAGGAAAATAGTTCCCAAAAGTTATACGGTTAGAAAGTGGGTGCGTCTTATGTGACTTTGTTATTTGTACACACCGTGACTATACAAATCATAACATGTAAATAGGCAAATTTTGGCTTTATTTTGTCTTTTATTGGGAGCACTAGGCTAGCTGGAGCCGTTTACCTTCATTAACTGTGCTAAGCTAAGTTAGCGGTGGGTGCGTCAGAGAGAGTTACAACACGCACTGAGAAGAGAAGGGTATGTGTGCATTTATCTAGCTCTGGGAGATACGGTGAATAAGTAAAAGTCCCAAAAAGGTGGCGTGTTCCTTTAAGACCGACGCAGTTGTCAATTTCTCGTCAGGCGTCGCATTGCTTAAATAGCAAATGCACCTGCACCCATATTTGCATCCATGGGAGTGCTGGTCTAACAGGGAGGTGTGTTCAGGATAATTCTTGGCGTTATGCTATCTTGAGGCATCGAAAAGTGATTGCGCCATTGACCAACAAAAAAAAACCTGGTCTGAAGTCAATGGAGCAGCACATCATAGTTATTTTAACAGCAAATTAGTCAAATGCACCTATGGCATAGGCACAGTGCGTGCACACTATCCTTGTTGCACACACACAGGGAAACGCAGCAGCACACAAACATGCAAAAGATAAAAAAAAATTATGGTGCAAATCCGCCGTCATATTACCAATGCGCAAAAGGTACAAACGCGCCTGGCTCTTAAAGGGAATGGGAGATGAATCTCTGATTGGTTTATTGCATGTTACGCCCAAATCACATCCATGAATTAATGAAGACAGTTAGTACAACCCTTTTAGACCATGCGCCCGGCGCATGGACCCTTTTATCCGCTGTCAAACTAGCAAAGGTGGATTTGGACATGCACAAAGCGCACTTGCGCCATGCGCTTCATGCCATGCGCTTAGATCGTTAAAATAGGGCCCTTAAAGTAGCTCATCTTAAATTTACTTAAGTATCAAAAGTATTTATCAGATGTTAAAATGCTCTCAAAAGTATCAAAAGTAAAAGTACAAAGAGAAGAAAAAGACAGAAATTGTTTTCTCTCCCCAAGCTTAATTTATTTTCTCCCTAATTCACACAACTTGAACCATCCCTTTGAACTAACTTAAACCATCACTTAAATCCTTTCTCCTCTTGGTCCCTCCCTGTACCTTATTGCTTCCCTCAACTGCTTTCTCCTCTCCTCTTGTTCCTTCACATTCTCCTCTTGCTTCCTTCCTCAATGTCTCCTCTTGTCTCTCTTCCTCTCCATGTCCTTTTCCTCACTCTCGCTCCTCTTGCTTCCTTCATCATTCCCTCTGCTTTCTTATCTTCCTCTAATTAAAATTAAAAAAACTTGCGGTTCATCTTCAGCAGAAACTGGTTTTTAAAATTGCAAGAATCCAGCTTTGCTCTTTGTGGGATGAAGACAAGTCCTGCTATACTAAATAGTCATTCACAGGCTGCAGAGGCAGGTAGAGGGGTGTTCAGCTTCACAGACAACTTGCAGACTACAGGGAAGGACTTCAGTAAGTTCATTTGGTCTGCTGAACAGGCCAGAAATCCATCCAGTTTCTTGGAGTTGTCTTGAGTGTGAGATGATTTCAGGGCAGAGAAGAAATCTTCCTCATCAGATGAACTGGATCTGGTTGCATCTGCTAACTCCAGGAAAAGGTCCTTCAATTGCTCCTTGATGTAATCCATCCATGAAAATCAGGAGTGAAGGTAGTATTGTAGTACTATCACCCTTTCTGAGTTTACTAACATGAGTTTAAATACAACCCGAATTCTAAAAAAAGTTGGAATAAAAATTAAAAAGTTGAAATTAAAAACTTTCATATCACGAGCCAATAAATTATATACAATAGAACATAGATAACATAACAAATGTTTAAACTGAGAAATTGTACACTTTTATACGTCTTTTTGTTTTCATTTTATACTAATTAAAAAAATGTCCCAACTGTTTCAGAATTCGGTTTGTATTTCAATTGTACAAAGACAATATTTTTAAATCTCTTACTCATTCTGATAGTGACATCATCGGTTGACCATGTACATTTGAATTTTGGGAGGAGAATCGCTGCAGCAACCAACTCTGGGTCTTGTGACATGAGGCCAAAATGGTTCTTTATGCCCTCTTGCAATGGATTAACCAGCGGCTTGCAGTACCTAAGTGGAAACTTGGCTCTGTCCAATTTGGCAGTCAACAGGCCGATATTCGGATGCAGCCATCCCATCTGGACATTGCCTGTGCAACTGGACTCATGGTGGCAGCATATTCTGTCAGGAATGTATGTTCAGCTGGATTGAACCTATTAGGAGAGAAAACATGACTGTTTTTACCGCATAAACATTTTACCAAATTCAGCAATATAAGAAAACATACAATGCATAGTTTTAAATTGCGTGCCAGTCCTTTCACATATTTTTTATTGCCCTGGACTGGCAGACCTAATTCAACTAGTTACATATTATTAAGTTATTTACTCATTATTAATAATACATTTTATTTATACTGTGCTTTTTTGAGACCCATAGACACTTTACATAATTAGAAACAAACAACTACAAAAAACGTTCAGACAATAGAAAAGTAACAAAGCTAAGAAGGTGGAATCAAACATCCACCAGGGCTACAACACATACGTGAAATGACTGGTGTGCCCCCAGGCAATGTTTGGGAATAGTGGCGGCTGCTGGCCTTTCAAAGAGAGGAAGCTCATTTTTGGGCTACATCATAAAAATTGTCCATTTATTTATACATAAATTCTGCCGTAAGTTCGTTTAAGAAAATGCTCTGTGACCCTGTCGTACCAACTAGGCGTTTTTCTAGTGACTTAACCAGTGTCCTCTCAATGGTCAGCAGAGCTAGGCTGCTTAAAATAATGAGAACAGGTTGTAAAGCTGAGGCATTGCACTGTCCAACTCCATGTCTTTAAGGAACACCAAGTAATCACACAGCATGTATGAAATGTATGATGAAAATTGGCTAGCAATTTTGCCAAGCAAATACTAAGAAATAGGTTGCAACAGTTTGTCTTTTGACTACATTTGCAAAATCTGCGATGGGACTGAACTCAATTAGCTTTGGAAACTATTTATAGTACAAAATCATCAGTCATAGTAGATGCATTCTTTCGACAGTCCCTACAATCATCACGCAGAAGGCGGAGTACAGCTGAGCATCCGTGGGTGGGACATCATTGCAGCATTTATCCAATGACCATGTAGTTATGAGTCACTGAAAAAAACAGTTCAAAGCCGCCCCATCAAAGTCCATGGATGCCACATTTCAACAGGGAAATGCACTGTGAGCTATGGGAATGTATGAGAAGGAAATTGAGTCAGTCGACCTGCTATATGTAGCTGATTCTGAATGAACTCGACTTCGAGATGAATGTGTTCTAATGCATTTTTAGTTAAAAAAATGTTAACACATTAGTAAACATTCGACCATTAATGTTTTTACATTTTAGGGGAATCTGAGCTTCCCTTGCAGTCTTAAAGAAATCGCACCTGGTTGGGAAATTGGTCTAATGCAGTGGTCCTCAAACACCTCCATGGAGGGCCTAGTCTATGCTGGTTTTTGGTATTTCCCTTCAATTAGAGCATAATTAGGACCTAGACTGCCAGGTGAGGGGAGATCCTAATCAATTAGGGAGCTACTCCATCAGGCTTGTACAAGGTAAAAGCAAAAACCTGCATACACTAGGCCCTCCATGGAAGGGTTTGAGGACCACTGGTCTAATGTATACAGTTTATTTGCACAATATGTTTTCACCACTAGATGGCAATAGGTTGGTGAATGGTTAACACTTAACAGGATATGTGTCATGAATATGTGGTAGTGGTGATGGAAAGGAGGGAGACCAAAACAGGATGTGGTTTGTAGTTTTAATAAACACGTAATTGTGGTTTCAGAGTTGACTACATGAACAAACAAAATAGATATGTGTATAGCACAGCGACATTATAATACTAATACTGTGTTCTTGACCGCGACACACAACACATAGTAAACTGAATAAGGAGTTTGCTTAACTCACACAATACATATATATATATATATATATATATATATATATATATATATATATATATATATATATATATATATATACATTAATCATCTACTTGCAATGCATTACTTGCTGAGGGCACATGAGTAGAGAGTCCATGAAGGAGTAAGGAGGAAAAAAATGTCCAGGGAACACACAAACGGCACACACTTAACAGTCAATTACATTGCCCGACACCTCTCCCTTGTTGGCCAGCGTTTATATAGAACAGCTAACTCATAGAACACAGCTGAACATAATCAATGAGATCTCAAAGTACCAGCTTAACCTACCTAACCCAAACCTTTCCTAGCACTGGCCAGCAGGAGAGAGGTGTCGTAAGGATTTAAAAGGACAGAACATAACTAATAACTCCATGCAATGCACTGATAGAAATGACAACACAAACTAAACAGAAAACACACCATACATGGCAAATATAACTAATGAATATAAAGAGTCTGTGTCTCATTCTATGACCATGCCAGCCCACACTGGGCTGGGTGTAAAAATATGTATTGATTGGATAAAGCCGTCAATTAGTTGTTCAATTTAAATAATAAATATTGTAAAAAACACTAAGCTAAATCTCAGTGAATATTGTGTTACTACTATAAATGCTACTATAACCTAGATGAGCTTTTAAATTATGAAAATATTGGCTATAACTATTGGAGTCACGGACATTCCATAAAATGAACTCATTACATTGGCATTATTATACATTAAAATGATAAGAAAGTACACATAATAATTTCAAACTTACATTGGAACCTTGAAGTCTACACAGACAGCTCTTATGGCTGCCTCTTTCTTGTCTTTTATTATCTTGAGGAGCCTTTCCAAAGCCAGGAACAAGAAAGTCCACCGGGTAGCATTTGTGCGTAGCAGCTGGAGGGAGCAAGAGTCTTCCACGGCTTTGGCTGCTGAAGTAGATCTGCCGCATTTATTCCAGAGTGATTGACACATACTGAAAGTTGACAGATACACTTTCTTGTATGCATCGTTGGCAATTGCTTTCTCAGCATCTGATGAAGAACCAAGTTGAGAAGATGACAAGCACAGAGTTGGTGCTTTGGTATCTCAAATTCAGAGCCATCATCCTCATTAAGGTTCATTGACACATCAACTGACTCCACTTCTTCATCATCTTCCTCATCCTCTTCCATATCTTCTTGTCTTTGAGCTGCATCACCGCCAACACAGATTTTATTGTTGTTTTTTGTTCTCACCAAAAACTTGAAAGGCCTTTAGAAGGTTTGAGCCATTGTCGGTGGTTGTTCTCACAATTTTGTTCCTTATTTCACATTCTGAATGGATGTCATTGAGTGCGCCCGCCCAAACATCAAACATGTGGCAACTCCTCAGTTGCCATCAGGCTAGGGCTGCTGAGCATCTGGTTAAGTTGTCAAGATCAATCCAATGAGCAGTGACACCGATAAAGCTCCTTCTTCTGACTGACCAGCAGTGTGTGGTAGTGGAAATGTGATCCACACACCTCATTGCTTTAGTCAACTGCTTTTTCATCTGTGTGGTAATTTATTAAATTCTGTAAGGCAGGGTGGGCCTTGAGATTATATTTGGATTAGATTGAAGATCCTTGACAAATTTTCGAAAGCCCTTTAACTACATACTTGACAACAGCTTGTCGATTGAACTTTGAGACATAGATCTGGCTTTCATCAATGTGGTCTGCTTGAGGGTGGACATTTCACTTTCCGGATCACGTTTTCTTTTTTAAGTCAACTCTCCATATTTTTTAACATGGCGCATGCTTTCTCTGTATAAGTAAAAATAACATATTTAATTCAGCATATACATTTTTTTTTGTGATTTAATTGCAACAAGTTTATTTATTTTGACTTATTACAATGTCAGGCTGCTAAGTATCCATCGTTTTATAACAGCCTTTATTCAGTATATTTATTTTTCTAAACTAAAAAATACATTTAAATTAATATTTAACTTACCTCAATATGCTTTTTCAAATTCGATCCAGAATTTAATGGCAATATTTCTGCGTATTTTGGCAGACATAAGAGACACTTTAAGTGGTATGAAGAATCTTTAACTCATACATAAGTAAACATTTCATATAAATATGGCCATGGGTGTTCTTCATTTTCTTCCTTTCTAGCAGCCAATGCTGCAGCATCTAGACTACTGTGGGTGGACAAAGATGGTGCACTGCTCTCGTTGTCACACATGCTACGGTCGAGAAAATGCCAAAGGTGTGTGGGTGGGCTGGAGAGGGTATTGCCTAAGATGTGCCGCAATTTGTCTCGAGAGCACCACTTGTTAGTACGGTGGCCGCATACAGGCTGCACGAAGTTTGTGTCAATCTATATTCATGAAGATAAAATATTATTATGAGTATACTTGGGACAACACTACTGCTCTCTTGTGGTTGGGGTTTCACATTGATTTGCTGAATATTAAATATTAACGACTTAACAGAGATATTAGTGAATAATTTGTTTGCACATTTCCTCCAATACGAGTAATTTTCTTAATTTTGTAGCGAGTAACAAATGTGTTTTGGAAAATGTAAAGAAGTAAAAGTCCAAATTTGGCAGATGTATACTTACTCCAGTAAAGTACAGATACACAGAAAATATACTTAAATAAGTAACAAAGTATTAACACTTTGTTACTTTACGCCACTGCTAATATGACTATCCTACCAATCCTAGACTTTGGTGATGTAATTCACAGAACTGCCTCTATCTTCCACCTGAAGACTTCCACGTAGTCTATAAAAGTGGCATCCGGTTTGTCACCAAGACCCCATCTAAACTAATGACCTATTTGCACTTGTGGGCTGCCCCTCACTACAGGCTCGATGACTGACTCACTGGTATCAACTCATATAGTCACTTCTTCCACACAAAACTCCTCTGTACCTAAACTCTCTTTTCACCAGTGCCTTAACCACATGTAACCTGTGCTCAAGCAGGTACAGTGCATCCACAAATTATTCACAGTGCTTCACTTTTTTGACATTTTGTTATTATACACCCTTATTTTGAAATGGATGAAATTCATTAATTCCCTCAAAATTCTACAAACAATTCTTAATAATGACAATGTGAAAGAAATGTGTTTGAAATCTTAACAAATTTATAAAAAATAAACTATGCACACTATGCTACATGGACCCTAGTTTAGATAATTTCTAATGCACTTGATCATCAAGTTGTATTCTGGGGTCACTGCTTACTGTTTACATTTACATAATTTTTATATGTATATACATTTGCAATCAAAATTATTTACTCCGATTGCAAATTGTGTTTATTGTCAAAATCTACAGATTTTTAGCTTTTTGAAATGAACAAATCAAACAAAAGCAATTGAAATAGCTCAACACAACAAATACATCAAGTGTTTTCCCCAAATCCAACTGGAAATGCAACTCATAATGACCCCCTAAACAGAATCCCAAACAACAGCACAAATATGGAAAACAGGTTTTGTCTCTAAAGGGTTGCAGAGCTGCCAACAAGGCATGATTAGAGAGGGAATTGGGAAGAGAGGAAAAAATCTGGAAAAAAAAATAACCTAAACAAAAGATTAAAAATAAACTCTCCCTGCAGCAAACCTTGGTATGTATCACTCTTTACTGACAAGTTTAGATCAGAGACATCTGTAGCTTGTCTGTTGGATCGGCCAGCCTTCGCTCCCCACGTGCATCAGTGATCTTTGGCCGCCCATGACCTTGTTGCCGGTTCACCATTTTTTGTTCCTTGGACCACTTTTAATAGGTACTGACCACTGCAGACTGCAAACAACCTATCAAGAGCTGAGATAATTTAGGTCCTTTAAATGTTTTTGGGTTAATATAAAATGTTCAGAGAGCGCATTCTGTTTGGAATAAGTTTGTAAATTTGATAGTTAAGAGAAATGGTTAAGAGAAATGTTGTACGAGGGCACAGTTTCTAAAATTACTCAAATTCTGAGGGAGTTAATTGCAAATAGGATCAATACGCATTAAACGGTCACATTAGAGTCTGGGGCTGTCAGAATCTGCCATGAGTCAAAGGTACACAGATGAAAATGGGGTAGTCCATGCGGAATGGACTGGGGATATATGTATTATTTATCAGATCTGACAAAAATATCAGATCTGACAGTGGAGGCTCCCACCTAGAAGAAGGTGATGGTAAAATAGCATTTCCAAATTAGTGATGGTTAAAATTACATCCTGGAATAGTAGGGGGCTAAACAAACTCTCCAAGGTTAAACAGATGATGAATAGGCTTAAGGCCATACAGTCAAATATAAATATCAGATCTGACAGTGGAGGCTCCCACCTAGAAGAAGGTGATGGTAAAATAGCATTTCCAAATTAGTGATGGTTAAAATTACATCCTGGAATAGTAGGGGGCTAAACAAACTCTCCAAGGTTAAACAGATGATGAATAGGCTTAAGGCCATACAGTCAAATATAACTTTTCTTCAAGACACACATTTGATGTCAGATGTGGTTGTTAAAACCCAAAAGAGGTGGCCTGGTCAGGTGTTTTCAGCCTCCTATAGTACTCATGCAAGGGGGGTAATGTTGCTTTTTCACAGATCGGTAACCCTACTGATCCACAAGGTGATTGAAGATCCAGCAGGCAGATTTATAATTGTCCAAGCCTCTTTATTGTCTGAGAGTCTGAATTTTATTAATATATATGGTTCTAACAAGGATGACCCCATTCTTGACTATCTCAACCCTTTCTGGCCAATGCATAATTTCAGGAGACTTTAGCTGTACTCAAAAGCCAATAAAAGATAAGTCACCTGGGATAGACAATACATATAGTTCTAGAAAATAATACAGCACTTCATGCAGGAACTGAATCTGTTGTATAGCTGGAGGAAATCAGATGCTATAGAACACTCCTGCTATTCCATGTCTCTGGAGAAACACTCGAAACAACTTATTAAAAACTGTTTCTTTCAATTAAGGAACATTTCTAAGATAAGAGCCTTGGTGTCAAAAACCGAGTTCGAGATGATTATTCATGCTTTTGTCTCGTCTCGTTTAGACTATTGTAATAGTATTTTTATCTGCCTTAATAAGAAAGATCTTTGTCGTCTTCAGACTGTCCAAAATTCTGCTGCTAGGCTTTTGACCCACATGGGTAAAAGGGCACATATTACTCCAGTTTAACCTTCACTTCATTGGTTACCAGTGAAATTTAGAATGCACTTCAAAATCTTGGTTCTAACTTTTAGAGCCCTACAAGGACAGGCACCCCCATACATCTCTGACCTGATACAGCTGCGTACGTCCTCACATAGTCTGAGATCAACAGGCCAGAGACTATTAGTTGTCCCCCTTACACATTTTAAAACTAGGGGAAACCGTTCATTTTAAGGTGTGGCACCCAGGTTGTGGAAATCTTTGCCTCCTTCAATACGCTGCTTGGATTGTGTGGAAAATTTTAAAACCCAGTTGAAAACTCTGCTTTTTAAAGAGGCTTTTGACTAGACTGTAGGGTGGTTAGGCTGGTCTAATATGTATGTGTGTTTAATTTGATTATGTGCTGTAATGTATTTATAAGAGTTGTGAATTCTTTCTTTTGTTGTGAAGCACTTAGTGATTTTTATCTAAGAAATGTGCTATACAAATAAATTTTACTTACTTACTTACTTGCTATTTTATGTCAGACCTACTCATGCATAGACTATGTTTTCTGTTTGATGTTGAAAATTGACACACCTAATTGGATTTTGTCTTCGTGGAGTATTTAGACCAACAAATTGATTTGTATTTTGAAATAAACACATCCCAAACATCGGAAAGTACTAGATGGTGTAACGACCCCCACTAAAGGGATCCTACAGGTTCCGTGTATTGTGTGTTTTAGGTTTCTCTCCCGTAGGCATTGTTTTGGTTTCAGTTCCCGCTCTTCTCATCACCTGTTTTCCCTCAACCTATAGATCACTAGTATTCTCTCAATCATTCACAGATGTTTTCGTTTTACCCTCATTAAGTCCCGCATATAGGTTGTGTGTGTTTGTTATTTCCTTTGTCGGTTATTGGTAATGTCATCCTGGGTTGCATGTCCTCATATTCGTATTTGTACTGTTTGCCCCTCGCGGCAGTATTCTTTTGTAAAAGAGTGTTTTCCGTATTAAACACCGTTTGAGTTTGAAGACATTCACATTTAACTCATGCCTTTTGACACCAACATGGAGAATCGTGACAGAATAACCGAACTTCGAAAAAAAGAGACAGCGAAGGAAGAGGCGCAGCAAACCGGCACGGGGGAGTGAAGCCTACTATAACCCGGTAGGTTCGGATGCTGAGTACGAGGAGTTGGATGAGCAGCTGTGTACCACCCTCGACAGCATCAGTGAGCCGAACGGCTATGCCCACTTTCCCAATAGCTATGGGATCGTGGAAGAGGGGTATAGTTCGTTCGGCTTTGTCTACCGGGTGGTTGGTAGGCTAAGCGGGGCTGAAGACCAGAGCTGCGGGCCACGGAGGGAAGAACATCACCCACTACAGGCTTGGGCTAGCTACCTCCCCAACACAATGGACTGGGACACCACCTACAGCTGCCGTGGTGTTCCTGAGAATATTCTTGGGGGGGCACAAGCGGGTATTTACAGCCCGCTTGGATGGAGGACAAAATAGAGGAGCAGGAGCAGCAGGTCAGAGGGGAAGTCGGTGAAGCGGACTATCTACTGGGAGTCAGACCAGGAAGAGGCAGAGGAGGAGGATGGTGAGGGAGACAGAGAACTCCAGAGCATGCAGCCTAGTTGGCAAGCGGCGTGCCCCAACTCCACTCTAGCAGCCGGCTGCCCTAGTCAACTAGTGTGTCCCTCACTGCCTGTCCCGCACTCCAGGAAGTTAGGGGTGCTGATTGACCTGCGGGACCCTCCTCTGTCTGGACCAGTAATACCAGAGTCCTCCCAGCAGTCACCCTGGTGGACATATGTTCCCTTTGGCCTACCCACCATCTCTGCTCCACTCCTCTTCCCTGTGTCATCAATGGAGTCCTCCGGGCCTGAGCCTGTGGAGCCCTCCTTGTCTGAGCCTGCAGCTCCACCATCCGTGACTACATGGGAGGAGAGGACAACAACGAAGGCCCCGCCTACTGAGCCCGTGCCGGAGGACCAGCACGCTGCGCCTAGCCCAGGCAAGGAGAAGCTCCTGCTACTGGAGGGGGAGCTCACATCTCCGCCCTGGCCTGAGGAGCTCCCATTACCCGGAGGGGAGTTCCAGCTACCATCACCGCCTTGTACAGAGGACCTCCTGCTTCTGGGAGGGGAGCCCCAACTACCAGCACCACCAGATGGGGAGGAGCTTCTGTTCTGGGGTAAGCTCTTCCTGCTACCTCCTCCTCCAGCGTTCTTGGCCGCCGAGAGCACTAGGGAGGAGACGACATCCGCCGAGACCCCCAGGGGGGTAACGTTGGCCGCCGAGACCCCTAGGGCTGAGTTGGCTGCTGCAGACAGCTCTGGGGGTCCGTCTTCAACACAGCCGATGCCAGCGGCCTCGTCATATCATCCTGCCGTGCCCCTACCGCTGGTACCGGCTGCCACGCCCCCTCGACCTTCACAGGGGTTCCTTAGTCCCTGGCCGCCACCGCTGATGCCTGCTGTGGGGCGTGTGTTATCTGACACTCCTCCCTCTTTCTCCGGTGGTGGATGGGGTTGTCGAGGTCGCCCTCCGGAAGGAGGGCTTCTGTTGGGGCATTCCCAACCTCTTTGAGGGTCTGCTGCCCTCCCTCCCTCTTCCCGTCTTGGATGTGGCGGGGTCGTGCGCCGGACTGTGGGGGGGTTCTGCCCGTCGGGAGCCGGGCCTTTGGGGGGGGATACTGTAACGACCCCTCCTAAGGGGATCCTACAGTTTCCGTGTATTGTGTGTTTTAGGTTTCTCTCCCATAGGCATTGTTTTGCTTTCAGTTCCCGCTCTTCTCATCACCTGTTTTCCCTCAACCTATAGATCACCAGTATTCTTTCAATCATTCACAGATGTTTTTGTTTTACCCTCATTAAGTCCAGTATATAGTTTGTGTGTGTTTGTTATTTCTTTTGTCGGTTATTGGTAATGTCATCCTGTGTTGCGTGTCCTCATATCCGTATTTGTACTGTTTAACCCTCGTGGCAGTATTCTTTTGTAAAAGTGTTTTTTGTATTAAACACTGTTTGAGTTTGAAGACCTTCACATTTGTCTCATCCTATTGACACCAACATGGAGAATCGTGACAGATGGGAAGCATTTAAAGCCTTCAATAAAGTTAAAATGTTAAGTTTTACAAGCTCTAAAGCAAAAAGGGCAAGTCAGAAAGCAAAATAATTGGATACTAAAATGAAGACCCTGGAAAAAGATGTATTTCAAAAAAATACGGATGAAGCACGTAAGGAACTCCAACGAACTGTCTGCCAATAAGGCGACAGCAAATCTAATAAGATTAAAACAGTGTTATTATGATCATGGGGAAAAACCTGGTAGGCTCCTCGCCTGGCGCATGAAACAATAACAGACAGAGAGAGTTAATTCCTTTGTACAAGCTACTAATGGCCAACCAATTGTAGATCTTGTAGAGATATATGGGACATTCAAATTGTTTTTGAAAAGCTGTACAGCTCAGAATGCTTCTCCAATTCACACAGTCTAATTTTTTAAACATTATTAACATACCTTTTATTCCCGATAATATAAGAAATATGATGAATATGGTGCTAACATGGGAGGAAGTCTTAAATGCTATTGACTCCATGATGGCTGGAAAGGCTGCTGGGCCAGACAGCCTCCCTATTAAAATATACAAAATGTCAATAATAAAAAACAGAGTTACTGCATTTGGAGCAGAAAAGGCCAGTCGTGGCTATGGAAGACAATGCAAGTATTTTGCGATTTACAAAAGACCATTACAGTATAAATAACAAAATGATTCATTGCAGGAACACAATAAATAACATAATCAAATGATGCATGAAGTATCTCATGTACAACAGGTAAGTTTCTGGACAATCTGGCACCCTAGGCGAGATCTCAAAATGGCAAAAAAATAATAATTCTACTAATCTAAGGCCTGTTCATTTTACAAAAACATATGCATTAGTAGTAAAACCATAGATACTTTCATTTTGAAGTGATCTTTTTTTTTGGCAATGGCAATTTGGCAATGGCAATGGCAATGACAATGACAATTTATTTATATAGCACGATTTAATACAACTCACGTTGTCCAATGTGCTTTACAATAGCTCAAAAACATAAACAAGAGACAACAAAAAAACACATTACAAATACAAAATGTAAAAACGATAAATACCACAGACATACGCTTCAGCATTCTAATAATTCAACAATGAAACATATTGGAAAGGTGCTTCAAGATGTATTAAAAGCTTTATCAAACAAAAATGTTTTTAACTTCGATTTAAAAACCGATAACGAGGATGCCTGTCTAATTGAAATGGGCAGGTTGTTCCAGAGTCTGGGGGCAACTACAGAGAAGGCGCGG
>JACXGM010025650.1:0-15216 GCA_016801145.1 Umbra pygmaea | reverse complement strand
GCTCCAGAAATAATTTTTTAAAATCCTTCCAAATATTAATTAATTGTTGTATTTTGCGCTTCACAATGCGCCACACATTTTCAATGCATGTGTAACCGGTAGATTACGTAGACTGTCACGTTGCAACTTCATGTAACATTTCAAAACATCTAAACAACTGCATTGATTTCAATCAAACTCGTGACAGCAATAGAGACAAGAATGTTAATAAAAATTCAGCAGAACACATTCAGAATACAGTGGTATGAATGTTTAACACGTTTATTTCGGATCAAAGCGACAACTGATTTAACACATAAGGCGCCGGGATTTATCTTAGCCTGGCTGTTAGCCTGCTCTGGAGCAGGCTCGCTGCAAAGAATAAATCTCCATGGTTACTTGGCTGAGTTTACTTCTAGCAGCTTTTGTGCAACCAAGTGAAGACTAAATTTATCCAGGATAACTTGAATATCCCTGCTTAATCCCTTATCTTGGTTTTGTGCAATACCCCCCAGATCATCCTACAGCTTGAATACAATTGGCTGCCTTATATATATATTTTTACTGTTGACTAAACTTCTTTAACTTAAACTAAGCAACTAAGCAGCTTCTGGCATTCATTGATATTGATTTAATGTGCATGTTTATGTGAATGTTTTTTAACATAACATTAGGATGTTGGTAATTATGACCATAGAAACATGAGGTAAATATATACAGTACATACCTTATGGGAGCAGTCCCCCTTCCCACCAAAATTAAACACACAACCAAATGTAGTAAATTCAAAGGGCTTTATTGGCATGAAAGTTTCAAGAACAATGTTTTCCAAAGCATCAAAATACAACTTGTCAATATACACACAATATGGAGTAATATGAACATTAACACAACATTAATAAAACTGGGTGAGAAACAGCCAAACTCAGCTAACAAGGTTGCTTAAGACCATTATCTGTCAAAATTCATACACCATGGAAAGACTGAGCACAACAAAACAAGGCAGACAGCGGTTTCCAGATGGGCTGCCCAACTTCTTTTGAATAAGTACAAATAAACTGACAACATCGAGGAATGTAGTGTTAGCCAAAGAAACTTGCTGGAGCAGATGAAAGACACATTATGCCACAATCAGTATCATCCCTTGCATCTGAAGATGTCCAGCAGTGCCATCAGGTCAGAGCTGCAGAAAACAGTGGAACCCTGGAACACCCATCTACTGTCTGGAGAAGTTTGGTCAGAAGTGGCTGTCATGGAAGACTTGGGGACAAAAAGCCATACCTCAAACATGGAGAAAAAGGCCAAGTGACCCGGAAACGAAGAAACTGGGGTGCAGAAAAATGGCAGTAGGCACTCTGGACTGATGAGTCAAAATTTGTGTGTGTGTATACATTTACAAACATTTTGGTATTATATGAGTTAGGGTTGTGTGTATATATATGTCAAAATTTGTGTGTTTGTGTAAAACATTTACATTAATACACATACATTCATACGTATATATATATATATATATATGCACCTGAGACCTGAGCGTCTTTATATTTTCTCAGAGACAATCCTTTTCTTTGCCGGATTTCGCTTATCCATGTCGTAAATTCTAAGGGCAAGGCCTCTAATTCATGCATATTTGTGGGCGTGTTATTTAAATTACGATTGTTTTCAACCATCTGAGTTATCAACAGCCGCTCATTCGTACGCTGGAATTGGAGTGATACAAATGTCTTGTAATTCACACGTGAGTCTCGTCATAAGATGATTTCCGCACTCAGATCTACACTGGTTTCTACGCACGTTTGATGAATGAGGGCCATTTTGTCTGGAAGAAATGCCTCCGATGATGCAAAACAACGATTTTTGCATCGTCAGAGAAATGACTTCCAGACACACAATAGAGATTTCTCGTCACAGGGGAACATGACGGAGGGAAGCACAATAATTCCTTAAATACTACTGGTTTTCTACTGATACAAAGCTTAATGATAATCTGTGAAGTATCCCTTTAACATTATCTCCACAAGACAAACCAGCGTATTTATGAATTTTGGAGGGCTTTTATTTTAGGATAGATAGATAATTAGAGAGATATATAATTAGAGCGATAGATAGTTCAGAAACGACAGAGAGGCAGACAGATAGACAAACAGATATATACACTGCTCAAAAAAATAAAGGAAACACTTAAACAACACAATGTAACTCAATCACACTTCTGTGAAATCACACTGTCCACTCAGGAAGCAACACTGATTGACAATCATTTTCACATGCCGTTGTGCAAATGGAACAGACAACATGTGGAAATTATAGGCAATTAGGAAGACACCCGCAATTAAGGAGTGGTTCTGCAGGTGGTGACCACAGACCACTTCTCAGTTTCTACACTTCCTGGCTGATGTTTTGGTCACTTTTGACCCCTTGTGAGACCATATGCTGGTGTGTTTGGCCCTGGGTTCCTCCTAATGCAAGACAATGCTAGACCTCATGTGGAGTGTGTCAGACGTTCCTGCAAGAGGAAGGCATTAATGCTATGGACTGGCCCTCCCGTTCCCCAGACCTGAATCTGATTGAACACATCTGGGACATCATGTCTTGCTCCATCCACCAATTGTCCGCCACGTTGCACCACTTAATTTCCATTTATAATTTTTGTGTGATTTTGTTGTCAGCACATTTAACTAGTATGTAAAGACGAAAGTATTTAATATTAGTCCATTCATTCAGATATAGGATGTGTTATCTTAGTGTTCCCTTTATTTTTTTGAGCAGTGTAGATAGATAGATAGATAGATAGATAGATAGATAGATAGATAGATAGATAGATAGATAGATAGATAGATAGATAAGACCGACTGAATAACTGAATGTGAAATCGCCTTCGCCGGATGATCATTTGTTTTCTATTCAGATTACGGTCTGACTGTCTTACCGTCATAGCTATTGTATGAATCACAGGCTAAGTAAATCTTTATACGGGAATATGATTCCCTACTACGTTCGGCCACCGCATGCGAAGGCCATTTTACTTAATTTGCTCTTACTTTAAATACTCTAAAACCTGAAAGTATATATAAATTATACTATAGTTGTCTCAATTTTACATACTGGATCTTGCTGAGAGGAATCAATGCATTCATATTGAATTGTCACTAAATAACATTATTAGAAAATCAAATCAATAACCTACAGTTATTTGTATGCCTAATTACATAACTTAAATCGTCTCAAACAAATAAAAACGCCTTGTAAATATATCGGGCTATTTTGTCCTGAACTGGTTGCTGTACTAAAAAACGTAGTGCATGCTGGTTATTGGGTGAGTGTTTTTTTTTGGAAAGAATCGAAGAATGCCCGCACAGATGTTAGCATTTTCCGTTGATAGAAGTTTGTATTGCACAACTTTATCATTGTCTGCACTCTAATACTGTTACGTTTCGGTGACACTAGGAAGTTATTTAGTAGCTAAGTTGCGTTACTATTTGTATTACGAAATGTGTCAGCTAACTAACGTTAGCTGGCTAACAGCTAACGTTAGCTTCCCAACCGCATAGTTCAACACTAAATTAATGGTTTTGAAATAGCGGTAGTTCGCTAAACCTTTTATTATTGTTGGTATTTTTGGAGGGGGTATTATATATCGACCATGAATTGGTGTCATGTAAAATATATGCCTAGTTAATTTCGACGTCATTAGACTGACAAGAGACTAGCTAACATTAGCCACTAGCTAGTGCCTGTTCCGGCCCATGAGACAAGTAATTAGTGACTGAATTACAATAATTCATCACACCCAAGTCAGTTTTGGAAAAAACACCCACAACACCTCAGAGACAATGGATGGGAGCCCAGAAGCTGCCGTGGACAATGACGACCTGGTTATTATTGTGGAAAACGAGGCAGAGAGTTTGCCAGCTGAAGAGGAGCGAGCCAAACAGTTAGGTGGTAGCCTGGGTTTAATGGATACTTGCCCAGTCTGTAAGTTGAATTTTCACAACAGAGAGCCGAAACTCTTACCATGCCTCCACTCTTTTTGCAAGAAGTGTCTTCCACCCCCTTCAAGAAACTTGGCCAACGCTGAGCAACAGCGGCGCGACCCGCAACTTCAAGCTGACAACTCGAAACCACGTGAGATTTTATTCTTAGCGAGCTATTTTTAATCTTACTATTATTTAGTCAGGCAAGTTGATTACGAAGGGATGTTTTTATTTTACATTCTCGACCTGGGGTTGTTATAGGGGCGAGGAGCAATTAGTATTATCTTTCGTTCTCACGGACATGCACAATCACCCGTTTAACGAGAATTAGTGAAGAATAGTCACAGAACAGCATGATGGCCATTGTAACGGTTTGTCAAATACAGATGTTTTGGAAAATGACAAATGCTATGCATAATCTGAGTAATATGACATTATGCTCGTAGCATAGGTTAGTGGGTAGAAGTAAACAGGTGGGATTTTCAACTTAATCTTTCAATTTTATTTGCTTTTCCTTTTGTATACGAATGTCCTGTTTATCTTGATTCGGAGAGCATGTAGTTTAGAATCCCTCAGGCAGGCTAGTAAAAACAATATGATAGTGTATGAATTAAGTACTGTACATTGCTGTGGATATAAAAATACTTAATGACTTAGATGTAGATGGTTTTGTTCCAGTCAATGTAATCCGCTGTCCAGTTTGTCGACAAGAGTGCTGGGAAGTGGAGGTTCTGGATAACTTCTTTGTGAAGGACTCTGTGGAAGTTCCCAGCAGCACAGTGGAGAAGACAAGTCAGGTGTGTTTATATTATTTCATTTGAAGGGTTACACAGTTAATTTATAGAATGGTAAATACATTTTCAAACAATTTATGCATGATTGGTAGTAAGTTGTTCCTTCCACTAATCGGGTGACTCTTGAGTAATGTTACATTGACCAATCTGATGAAAAGGCTAATTTGTTTTAAAAAGATTTGTTTTGTCTAAATGCACCCTGTGTGGTCAATATTAGAGCAGACATCCATATACGGTGTATTATAGGCTGTTAAATTCTTGTATTGGTGCACAATTTCTCTATAAATCATTCATGGTACTCAAAAGGCACTTGTTTTGTGGAATGACTCAGATCTTTGAATTGCATTTATACTATGAGGCAACACTGAAGCGTTGTCTTGTCTTTCTTTAGGGGCTGCAGACAGATGTAAGCTCTTGCTTGATTCTACCACCACAAACATGTATTCAAACTAGCTTCTGAACTTTCATACATTTCCTGAAAAGTATCAACAGTGACAACATTTCTCTCATTTTGCAGGTATGTATGAGTTGCGATGACAAGACTGAAGCCACAGGGTTCTGTGTGGAATGTGTGGAGTTCTTGTGTGTGACCTGTATCGAGGCACACCAGAGGGTCAAGTTCACCAGGGATCATACCATTCGACAGAAGGAGGAGATGTCCCCAGGTATTTACACATTAAATGACAGCTTTCTCAATGGTCTGCTTCTAAAACACGCAATATCCCAGGCCAGGGGAGGTGTCAGAAAGGTGTCCACAAATGGACAACCTGAAACCACCAGACATGTGTATGCATAGACAATAACGTGTTTTCTTGTAGACACAATTGTAATGTGTCTAATTTCAGAGGCTGTGGGTGCGTCCACACAGAAGCCTGTGTTCTGTGACATCCACAAGCAGGAGCCCCTCAAGCTGTTCTGCGAGACCTGTGACCGTCTCACCTGTAGGGACTGTCAGCTGCTCAAGCACAAAGACCACAAGTATGACCACATGTGTATTTACCCTTTGTTTTTCAGTGATTGGCTGAGAATGCAGTTTTACATTTAGAGCACATGCTAAATTTTGTCAATTAAGATACCACAGCACGTCAGCACACTCTTTGAAGGCACTTAAACGTATCTTTCATATCCTGGCTACGTGAAGTATTAATCCTATGTGTATAGAAGATTTTGTAGGTGAACAGAAAGGGCAGTGAATAATATTAAGTGTATTTTCTGTGAACACCAGCACAAAAGGCTTAGCACTGATAGATTTAAAAAGGCCACTTTGATCTGTCTAGAATCGAATATTAACTCTACAATTCAAGGCTGACAATCAATTAATACTGCATTCAGCCAAATTGAACATTTTACAACATTGTTTTGCCTAAATAACACCCCAGGTCAAAGCTAGAGATAACAACACATCATAGTCTATATTTATCTGCTCTAACTATCTAGCAGGACATTACTTAATTATATATGGGACATGAACACGTAGTTCTATTTCCTTTGCACAAGGAATGCCCCAGTTTGTTTCTCCCCGCACATGCAACAATGTTTTATTGCATATCAATTTAATAATAATTGATAAAATAATTTAACTCTGTCTTGTCTTTCTAGTTACCAGTTTCTTGAAGATGCCTACAGAAACCATAGGCAACACCTGGAGAACATGACACATCAGCTACAGGAGAAGAGGAAAGCCATTGAGGAAGTTTCCAATTGCATCAACAACGGGTAATTTAATATATTTACTACATTTTTGGATCACAATGAAATACATATTTTGGAATTGCCAGCAAATGCATACATAAACATTAATGGTATTGTTGATCTGCCATGAGAAATGTTTTAAGGCAAGAAGCAACTGTGGACAAATCCTAAAATTGCAGGTATCAACATATGACTTTTAAAAAGCCGAGAAGATACATTTTTTTAGGAAAGGAAGAAGATGGAACTGATCATTTCTATTCTGATCTCATTTTGTTCATTTCAGTTTTAACCCAGACCTAAAGACTGACATTAATTATTTTTAAGAAGTTTTCCATTTTCTCTTACACAAAGTATTTGCATTGTATTGTTAAAGTTACCACAAGGATTAAGATGACTATCTTAAGTTTTTTTTTTTTGTTGCTGGCTAGCAAAAGCTAACATCATTTAATAACGCTAATGGCTTGAGTAATTTAGAATGGTAGTCTGCCTGCCACATAGTTTTGTTGTTTTGCTTTTTATCACAAACATTTTACAAAAATAAATTATGCTAAAACTGTAGGTCACTCCATACAACAATAGACGGTGACATTGGCCTAGAAGTGAAGTCACTGTAATAATGCAGGTAAACTTATTTCTTGTTATTCCTATTTCTACTTTCTTCAATCAGACTCCAGCAAGTTGATGAAAACCGCAAATCTGTCACCAATGAGATAAAGAAGTCCATTTGCAACCTGATCATGGAAATCAACCGAAAGGGGAAGATCCTGGTCAATCAACTGGAGGTCAAACAGGACATTAGCAAATCTTTTTTAATAATGAAATATGGCTAATAATATAGCTATCGTTATGTTTGACTCTGATGTCATTACAGGCACTGACGAAGGACCATGAGGTCGGACTAAAGAAACAGCAAGAAGATGTCAGTCATCTGACCAGGCATCTAGATCACGTGATCAACTTTACCAAGTGGGCCACGGCCAGTCACAGTGGCACAGCGCTCCTGTACTGCAAGAGACTGGTAAGGGCCATGCATTTCACTACGGGGATGGAAAACATTTTGGCCTACTTTTTAAACCCATGAGGGAACTGTTGACCCAAATTGAACAGTGTGTAGAAATACATGTGGAAAACTGAATTTGAGCCTCAAAAGCATTAACCTACTTCCATTTGAGTGTTTAACATTTTATTTCCTTTCAGATTCTTTGCCAAATCCATTACCTGATGAGAGCCAACTGTAACGCATCCATCGTCCCTCAGAGCCTAGTCCGTTTCCAGTGTCGGTCTGGTTTCTGGGCCTCAAACGTTGATCTTGGTAAAAATGCTATAACTTCAGTTGACACAAACTGTCTTTTTTCTAAAAAGAAATTACCCCCATGTTATTTATAATACATTTGTTGTTTTTCTAAGGTGCTTTGGCTGTAGAGAGAATTCCTGGCCGTCAACCCAGCTCCATGCAACAGGGCTTTCCTCCTGGTCACCCTGGCCCACCTGGCCCTGTCCCCAGAGGAGAGGGCCCTCCAGGGCCTTTCCCACCAGGCTCTGCCGCCCATCAGCGTGGGAGCACCTTGGCACAGCTCCAGCTGCAGGTAGAGAAGCTAGCCCAGCACCCCAATAGGGCAGGGCAGCCCCCGCCCAACCACTGGTCCTGGTACCAGCAGGGTCTGAGGCTTCCAGGGCCGGGCCCAGGGCCTGGAGGCCCCCAACCACAGAGGCCCCACCAAGGGGGTTCACCATCTCAGGGTCCCCCTAACATGGTCCAGATCCAGCAGCCTGGCCGGCGGTATGGTCCTGGGCCCCAAACCCATCCTAACCCCAGGAGCCCCACTTCTATGCTGCAAAACACAAACTTCCCTCCTCAGGTATGTGATCCCTTTCTAAACTTGTCCGTTTGATCTTTGCTGTGACCCCAAAACTAAGCTGTCGAGAACATTGTAATTCAATTAACATGGCACTAATTGTCATTTTCATTGGACTTGCAGTATCCATGTTAGAATTTTTTTTTTTTTTTGCATTGTAAAAGCCTGCATTCAGACAGCAGAACATATGGAAAGGGGTATACTCAGAATTTGTCCCATATCTCATTGTAGTCTCTGAGGGATCTCATCCACAACTCCAGCTTTCCTCCGAAACCCATGGATGTGCTACAGGGTACTTCACGTTACTCACATGTTCTCCCTCCAAATACAGGACCAATCAGCACTCAAGCCTCAATTCACCAGGTAAATGCATAGTAGAAGTAATTTCAAATAAGTGAAGGATTAATATATTAACATTTGTTTTAGTTGTAGTTTCACGCAGGAATAAAAAACAATTAGATTAGAACAGAACAACTTGAACAACACTTGAATGTCACCCAGGTTTAAGATGCAGTCTGGGATGAGAAACCTTTTTTGTGCTGGATGTAGCTCTTGGTGATATTGGCCCGAGATTAATATCAAAATATATTTGTAGAGGTTTTGAAAATGGTTTCTATTGCAATTATTGTTTTTCTAATAAAAGGTTTCTACCCATGTTAAGGTTTTTTTATTGACGTTTTCTTTGTCAGATAGGTGTGCAAAAAACAAGACACGCGAGCCCACAGGATGTTTTTGGAAAAATGTTCAGTCTTTATTAATTTATTCTGTTTTTCAACAAAACAATTTTCAATCATACCCGTTGAGGTATGAAAAATCTGAAGCTGTATTGTGTGGTTCTAAATGTTTTTGGACTGAGCCACTGCTCTGGCTACAACCATGTCAACTGGTTTGCACAACAATTAATACCCCATACGAAATCATTACATGAACTGGCTGCAGTTTATGAACCAATGCATACACTAACTAGTGATTAGCAAATTAATTAGTTAAGAAAACTATAATGAATATTTTTTTTTATCTTTAGGGGGGTTCACGTGGGGTTGTGGACTAAGTCGCTGCATAGCAGGACAGTCTACGTCAAGATAGTCAGTGGCTTCTCTGACTTTGCCCGGTCCCGCAGCACAAGACAGCGCAAATTGGCTGCCTGGGATTTAGGTTAGATAAGTGGTATTATCTACCTGGCCACAACTCTCTCCAGCGACTCTCTGTGTGCAGATTGGGTGCCTGTAAATTAATTTGCAGAACTATAATGGGTGAGCGTTATCATCCCGTACATGATCTGACTAAAGGCTTTCATGTTGGATGAGCATTGTGCAAAGAATCAGGTGGTTTGGTGACATGTGGTTGGATGAACCATCCTGCATCTGTCCAAATTATTTTGTATATCTGCACTGCAGGAAAGAATCAGTCGGGTTAATAAACATCAAATAATGTTTTGTTAATTAAAAAAGTCCTGATTCCATTTTTTATTGAGTATAATATTGGGACAATTCAACTTGTGTAAGATGTATAAAAGCTAGTACTGGTACACGGTCAAGTCCCTTGCCTGTAATATCAGCTGTCAGTCTGTTACCCGTTGACTTCACATAATTTGTGATTGTTTGCCAAGTTTTTACTGCAGCTGTTGTTGCGCTGTTTGTTTTGGGGAGTTCCTGACATCAGTCTCCTCTTCAGCAAGTGAAATGCATGTTTGTATCTGGCGATTGACATTTATTTTTCTCTGAACTTGTGGCATTGTTTTGGATCATTGTCCCGTTGCAATGTGAAGTACCTCCCTGTGAGTCTGGTGGCATTTTCTTCTACCTGTAGCAAAGATGCTTTTGTACATGGAATTCGTTATGCTGCCATCGTATATCAATTATTACATCAGTATAGATGATTAAGCCTATTCAACAGGAAGCCATTTGTGCCCAAGCCATGACACCATCTTCACCATGCTTCACAGAGGCCGTATAGGGGCGTCAGATGGCTCAATTAGTAGGAAGTCAGACCTGTAATTGTAAGATTGCCAGTTTGATTCCAGAGTTCCAAATGTTGTCCTTGGGCAACACACTTTACCCTGATTGCTCCCAGGTTGTATCCTTGGGCAAGACACTTTTCCCTTATTGCTTCCTGGTTGTTGGTGTAAGTTAGAACTTGTTCTTAGTGAACTGACCTGGGGCCTATACTACGAAGCAAGACTTGGGTTTAGCGAGGAAACTTCAGGTTTAACCCTGGGTTTTCAGTATCACAACTTTGGTTCACCTGTTACCGGGTTACATCACCATGGTAACTTATGCTGCTAACCTGCTCCGGAGCAGGTTAGTCAAGATATCCGATTAACCCGAACAAAAGCACCGCCTTCTGATCAATGAATTCTTGATTGGAAAATGGGTCAACATTCTGGGAGTCGCCATTGGCTTTCTCTGATGAGATCAGCGGAGGGAGTGTCATGTCTTTGTGAGCTTATTGAGCCGTATGTGCCAGTGCAGTGCGATACATCGAAGTTGTGCACTTACAGTTCCACAGACTTTATGCATAGTGTTGCGTTTGTTTGTGACAGGTATTTTAATGTATGGTACGGACCAACATGAATGTATCCCCTTTCACTGTAGAGACAGTACATACATTTACTATTTACTCCTACAGAACCTGTTGAACAACCAAATATTTTTACATTGATTCATTTACACACCCTGTATATTTTGTATTTGCTCTTATGACCGTTTAACACTGTCAGGGTTGCAAATGATAGAATACGGTAAATAAAATTGTTACACACGAACATCATTAAGCTCAATTGTAATTAGTCAGTTATATTGATGAGCCTGAGACATTTATAAATACACGCAGGGGCGTCGGACTGGGGGTAAAACCAGTACTGATTACCAGGGTCCAAAGGGGAGAGAGGGCCCTTGAAAAGTCTGGAATATATTAGGGTTGAGGAACATGGGGGCCCATCAGGACTGCCTATGCATAGGGCCAAGGATCTTGTGCTACTCTGCTGAATACACGGGTGGCATTTTATTCCCAGCTTTCCTTCCTGTTTTATGTCTGGATTATATTTTTTATGCTCTTCATATTTCTCAAAGTTTTGGGCTACTACAGTTGAGCAAAATATGTGGCTCTCATAGACTTGTCCGTGTTTGCGATTGGTCCGATGGTGCACACACCACCCCTTTTATGTAAACGCGCTCGTCACTAGATTGGGAAATCCTGGTTTGATTTAACAAATTGATAACCACAGTCGTGACGTCTCTGATCTTGATCATAATTGTTAGGTTCAGTGAAGCCAGGTAGTGAAAAGAAATCCAGGGCCTGCTGAACTTGCTTCGTAGCATAGGCCCCTGGTTAAATAATGGTAAAATGAAAATGGTCTTTTTGCAATGCATTTTACCTTAAGTTGCTCTATGGGATGTCCCTGTACTTAGTGATCTTGTAGATAAGAGCATCTGCTGAAGGACACTATTTGGCAAGTATAGCGACACTGGATGTGGTGCTGGTGGTGGTAGTAATTAATAGAGCCTGACCGATATGAGATTTTTGAATCTGATACCGATTTTGAGTGAGAAAAAGTTGCATCGGCAAATCTTTCCATTACTATAGCTGAAATGAAAAATTTACGTTTGCCTGCATGGATTGTGCTTAAAACCAGACTCCAAAGACACTCAAAGCAGGGTAACCGCGGGTCCTTAAAGTTTTAAATAGTCTTAATTTCATTTTCTAGAATTTTAGGCCTAAAATTGTCTTAAAATATCTGATATCTGATTTTCCAAGGTCTTAAATTGTGAGAGTCATGCTAATTTTATTATTTTGTTGAAGGAAACCATAAGCGCTTTTCTGAGCAACTTTACTTAACAATTGCTGGCAGATTACTGTACAGTAATAGCAGGTGATTGCGGCTGCTCCGTAGGCTTACCTCAAATCAACTCAGCTAATTTGTTTTAGTTAGCTTATTAGCTTTGTCTGTTTCTGAGTGTTATTTAGGATATTTTTATTTGTGTCCTTGCAGTGTTTACTGAAACTAATGTTTTTATGATCAGTATTAGATAAATGTAAATTTACACAGTCTTGTTTTGTTGCATTTAGCGCAGGTGTATTATGCGATTCATATTAATTCTAAACAATTCCTTTTAGCAACTTAAGAGCCAGGATTCTTGGCGTTCCATTCAGTCGTTCGATCTGCTGTTTGTGATTCTACTGCAGACTTAATTATGCACAGTCTATCATGCACACATAAAAATGCTGCAGGCACAATTAGAAAATAAGGTACATTTAGAAGTGATCCTTTACTTAATATAATGAAAATAAATAACTTATTTGCAAATATAAATAAGACATTGCTTTCTAATCAAATCCAAGTATTGCGCTGGTCACCCTCAAAGTAACCATTCAATGTGGAATCTCCAAACAATTACCAATATATACCATTTCAATAAATAAATCCTGTTGGTATTGGCTAGCATAATAATATGACAGTGCATACTGCTGCTTCTCACATTAGGCTAGCTTGTGCACAGGCTGGCAGCTTGCTGGCTCGTCATTTAAATGGTTTGCTTACTTTGCCAAAATCGGTCATATACCTTCTCATAATAGCTTTCTCCTGACTGGAGAAACCATATTAATTCGACAACACAACAAAGAAGACACTTGTCTCAACAACCTTTCGAAGGTTAATGGTTTCTCCCTAACACTGCGGTGCTCTCTGTTATTGCTAGGTTTCTATTCATTATAATAGCGTGCTACTAGTCCCAGAGAGCTAACGTTAGTTAAATAGCTAGATAAAGTAGATGTCATGGAAATGACACGAAACGCAGGTGTTGACATTCTCAAGTTTAGGAAAACATTGTATGCCAGAGCTGGAGTAGTAAACACTGCAGGCTTTTTATTAAAAATGCATATTCAGAAACAATTGGACTTCAGTAGCTAGCTACGGTACAGTAGTTAATACTCAGTAACTAAATATGGCCATAGCGTCTATCTAGCTTATAACCCCAAAAGCCTTTTTATGCAATGTAAAACTTTGTGTGACTCTTACACCGGAGAGCTGGTTTTCAACTCACCTTTATAAGCAGCTTGTTATGAGCAGCTCTTCCATCCCCACAGTTTTAATCTTTTTAAGATAATGTCTTGTAATGCTCAAACCTATATTCGGTGAAAGAGCGCCCTCTTCCGGACAAATAATTGCAAACAAATTGGTCGTTATCAGTGGAAATATCACTACAAATATATCTGTAAACTGCTAATATTTACCGATAATATCGGTCAATGAATATATCGGTCGGGCTTTAGTAATTAATCACACAATGTCAATTGTGTAGAATAGTGTGACATTTGCTGATGAAATGTCAATGTTTACTTTCAGCTCCAGGCCTGTTTGATCATAGACTTACACTAACGTGCCCATGACCACTAACTTTGTTACACATGCACAAAATAAAAACATTGATATCCTGGGATATGAATTAGGGATGGGCGATGAAACGATAACGATATGTCTTGCGATAGACACGTAATCAATATCAATAAAAAATGTGTTAGATTTCCTTTTCTTCGTCAGAAGGAACCAGAGGTTGCGAAGCAATTTTGGTTGCATGAACAAAGGCACTCACTCTGTGTTAGCGTGTCACTCGCTACAAAGCTAGGTTAACAGCCAATCATTTAAAAGTATAAAGTTTGGTTGCGCAATATTGTTGTCTCATAAGTCGTGTTGGATTCTTCAGTAACTGAAACTGATAAGTTGAAAATTTGTGCAGCAGAGAGTGAGGAAATTATTGATAAAACGGGAAAGTCAGCTTGCTAGTATGGCAGTTTTTTTGGTTTTTAAGTCTGACTGTAGTCAGACCAATGTCATCTGCAAATTATGCAAAACCGTCATCCTCACCAAGACTGGTAATACCACAAACTTGTTTTCCCCACCGTCTCAGGTTTTCTTTGTTTATTTTTAACACTGCACTGTTTTATTACACTTTATTAAGCATTTCTTAAAGGTGCTATATGTAATTCATGTACTGTAATAAATCCAAAAATGATGCCAATGCCTCATCAGATATTAAGGAAACATGTTAAGCTGAAATACTATATTTTCTGAACAATGCTAATGTCAGTATTTTTTCTTTTGGAAAAGTACGTTCCGTGATGGAATTTATGTTTTGGCCTGTGTGTTGTTATCAACTGCCCATTTTGACAGCACAAACGGGTTGCCAGGCATACCTGTAGAAACGCAAACCCAGCGCGCTACAGCCATGGAAGCAGCAAACAAACAAACGACATCATAGAGATTCTACACAACCTAAAAAAACTCTGCATGTTTCTAAACGGTTCCATGACCATAGACCATAGTAAAACACTGTTCGCTTGTCATGATTGCGCTGATCTTGTTCGTCACGTTAGTTTCGATTCTGGGGAGGAGTGGGCGGAGGGATACAACTCAGGTATTTTTAATTTTAACTGTAGTACCCACTTTTTAACGCTGGCTGTCCGTTTTACATATTGCACCTTTAAGTACTCTAATTGTGCACCTTAGTGTAACAGATAATTGTTAACCTGTTCATCCCCAAGCGTTTTTTCTGGTTTTGAAAGAAATAAAACATGCCCAAATCTAATGGAGTATATCTCCAAAACTACAAGGGCTATCAACATACTCTTGGTATCAAAATGAAGGAAACACATGTGAGTTTTATACTAAAGTGAAAGTATTAATGTGGGTACTAGTGTGTCAGAGTACATAAAAGTAGAACACGGAATACATTTATGGAAATTTCAATTCCGCCTAGAAAAAAACAAGTTACATAGATAATAATATATGAAGGTCATGGATCAGCAGCTCTAAAACAGTTTAGAAACATACTTCTATGTCTGGTGAGTACATGTGTGAAATTTGATGTCATTAGTGTAAAGCAAAAAAAAGTTATAATGGTTTTAGTTGAAGGAGTCCTAGGC
>JACXGM010025649.1:0-15215 GCA_016801145.1 Umbra pygmaea | reverse complement strand
TGTTGTTCACTGTTAATGAGTAGAAATGGCCAACTTTAGCATAATTTGTCCCCCCGCGTTACTGTCCCCTACCCAATCTGATTAAAATTCTGATGTCATAACATCCTGAGCTGGCCCAATATATTTTTCTCATAGTTGAACATGTCCTTTATCAGATAAAATTATAAAATCAATGAAAATTTCTAAAAAAAATTGGCACGGTTACCACCCTCAAATGGCACCATTTGCTAATAATGACCCAGCTGCATTATTGTACAGTAGTTACAAAAGGAATATGGCAATTACATTATTAGGCGCTCATTTACAGATTTTACCTCAGATTAAATATTTTATGCAAATCAAACGTTTCTAAAACAGTGGAACACTATATACTGCGTTTACAATTATTTGCAGTATAGCTAGCTACGTACAAATAACGATATATAGTGGCTAGCTAACACTTGCTAGTACTGTAGTGTTCCTAGCTACAGTATTGTTACAAAACGAAACACAAAATTGTTACCTCTCCATCCGATAACTCGCTCTCATCCTCAGACGTCTCACCTAACTGCTCGTCTTCTACAATGACATCCATATTTACAGGAATCATCAGTTAGCTACAAATGTTGAATCTGTTCTCATATAGAGAGGTTCACGTGGATAAAAGGTGGCGAATGTAAACGGTCCGCCGAAAACGCTTTCCGGTGACAACTGCCGCAAACGATTGAAGGGTTCCGGTGTTGTGCCGAAAATGAACTCCCTGCCAAAAACGTCCCCCCTTCGCGTGAGCGGCACGCAAGCTATTCTACATTGCTGACACCCGTCGGATATTCTGATCTTCTGTTCTCTGACTACATTTGCAAAAATGTTCTGTTTGAAAATAAATCGCTGTTAGCAATGAGGCATTCGCAATGTGTGCAGTTTTCTGTTATTTTCCCGAGTATATTCGAGCATAAATAAAGGCTATAGCCTATAGGCTTCCCCAAAACGATACACACTTTTTCCGTTACCTCTCGTTTTACTTACTTGACTATTGTATTTGAATTTGTCTTAGGTCTGGCCTTAAAATATAGCCTTAGCTGTTCTAACAAAAAGTAAAAAGTATACTTAAAAATGAATCCAAAAATGTATTGTGAAATGGAAAAGGTTTTACAAATAACTGTTTTCATCTGAAGAACACATTTAAAAAAACAACCATTCTATCCTAGGCGAAGTCAAGTGTTCTTTGTAGGCATAACCTTTTGTATGCAAATAACCATTTATGACAAAATGGTTTTTAGATTATTATTTGGAAGACCAGTATGTTTCCACATAGAACCCTTGACGTGTTCAGCAGAAGCCGCCTCCAGTCACCAGTGGGAATTTTAATCCCAGAATTATGCACAAGAAATCAGTTACATCTACAATCTGACAAAGAGGATGTGCTGAAGTTCCAAAGGGCTGAAATGGGCAGGGACAATGTTCTGTAACTGTTCAACACGAATTTGAATTAATTTATGTCACATTAATAATTGAACAGCCCGGCAGACCTGGGAGACAAGCCCTGCAGTTGAGCCCGATTTTCATAGAGCCTCTGCATTTATCAACATCTACAGTTGTTGTTTAGATGTATAACTGAATACATTCTCATGACAGGTCTGTACTGGAATTTCTATCGGAATCATCTGCGAACATTTTGTAACTGAACTTGGCTTTACTATGTACAACAACTCACCTCAACACACCAGGTGTCACAAATCAACAGTCAGCTGCTCTTCAAAGTGAAGTCAGTGAGAAGGTAGCATTGGGTAAAGAATTTACATGGGTTAAGGACAACATACAATGAGTAAATGTTGCACGTCACTTAAACCACATTGTGAATGGAAAATATACACAAATCAACAGAGATAAAGGTGTGTTCAGATTAAAAGCAGGTGTAATTTAACAGTATTTTACAGAAGATCTTACACTGCTCAAAAAAATTAAGGGAACACTCAAATCAGACATAAGGGTCTCAATGATCAAAATATATAAGCAAATATATATATATATATATATTATAGTTTGACTGTATATTGTGTAATTAATTGTGAACAAAATGATGTAACAACAGTCAATGGAAACCAAAAGCACCATCCGATTGAGGACTGGATTCAAACTCACACCGAACTTCAAATTAAACCATTATAATTACAGGCTGTTCCAACTTGCGTGAATTCCATCACAGCAACTTATAATGTGACTCACCAGTGTGTATGGCCCCCACTTGCCTGTATGTACTCTTAAAAATGGCTGAGCATGCTCCCGATGAGATGGTGGATGGTGTCCTGGGGGATCTCCTCCCAGACCTGGCTCAGGTTATCAGTGAGTGGCGTTGGATGCACCGAAACATAATGTTCCAGAGGTACTCAATTAGATACTAGGTCTGGGGAACATAAAGAGCAGTCAATTGCATCAATGCCTTCGTCATCCAGGAGCTACCTACACACGTTGGCAACCTGAGGCTGTGCATTGTCCTGCCCCAATAGGAACCCAGGGACCACTGCACCAGCGTAAGTCTGACGATGGGTCTGAGGATTTACTCCCTTTACCTAACAGTAGTCATGGTACGGTTGGCTAGCACGTGGCGGTCTTTGCGACCCTACAAGGATATGCCTCCCCAGACCATCACTGACCCACCGCCCAACTGGTCATGCTGGATGATGTTGCAGGCAGCATAGCATTCACCACAGCGTCTCCAGATGCTTTCACATCTGTCACATGTGCTCAGTGTGAACCTGCTCTCATCTGTGAAGATCTCGAGCCACCTACTGTGGACCTGCAAATTCTGGTATTCCCTGGCAAATACCACTCGATTTGCATGGTGCTGGGCTGTGTGCACAGGTCCCAATAGAGGATGTTTGGCCCTTATGCCTCCCTCGTGGAGTCTGTTTCTGACAGTTTGGTCAGAAACATTTACACCAGTAGCCCACTGTAGGTAATTTTTTAGGGCTCTGGCAGTACTCCTCCTGTTCCTCCTCGCACAAAGGAGCAGATATGAGTCCTGCTGCTGGGTTGATACCCTGATACGGCCCTGTCCTGATCTCTTTGTGTAATGACCCATCTCCTGGTATCTCCTCCATGCTCTTGAGACTGTATTGAGAGACAGAGCAAACCTTCTTGCGATGGCATCCTGGAGGAGCTGGACTACCTGTGCAAACTGAATGGGGTGCAGGTACCGCCTCATGATACCAATAGTTGAAAATTCTACATTCATCCTACTTTTGCCCCTCTGTTCTGTGTTAAACTTGTTATATTTTTCAGTTACATGAGGAATCTTAGTTGTTAATTTGTATGTCAATTGAAACTGTTCCAAATGGTATTTGATTGGTCCAACTTATAAATCACGCCCGTCGTTTCGTTTGTTGCATATAATACATATTGTGCTGGAGCATTCGTCTTCTGTGTTTCTCTGTTAAATAGCTACTCAATTTCTATGACTCCAGCCTAGTTTTTAAACGCCGCTGTTCAAACTCCGTTATGAGGACATATCAACACAACACTCTTTTTAAAAATTGTATTGGATGTCGTTTTCAGCTTCGTAATCTGAACAAACAGCAATCTGAAGGAACCCAGCACTACTTGGGCTGAAAACAACCAGATCATCCGCATACATAAGATGATTTACATACATCTCCAATCATACACTCAGTGTTACAAACATTCAACTGTAAAATGTTGTTGTATGTGGCGCTACACTAAAGTCTAGTGACAACGCTATAAAAGACCATTGCGGTGCTTGCGTCCCTCCCTTACCCCTCTTACCAGTTCCTAAGACCACTTGGCCAGTGCGAAAGCAAAACCGGTTTTGGGGAGTAGTTAGTAGAACTGTTTAGATGTGGACTGTTCCTATAACTACGTTCCTGTAACTACTTGGTAGGAAAGCGGCTATAGCTGGTTTTAGGAAGGACTGTAAATTGTTCTAAATAGGATTCTCCTTTGGCAGTGATTCCCAAACCTTTACTGGGACCCCCAGCCATCTCATCATGTTGTTTTTCCCCTGAACTTGCTCACCTGAATCAAGTAGTCAAGGGTTTCATAATTAGGAAACAAGCTGATTCATGTGTGCTAGCTCTGCATACATGCATACATCTAATACATGGACTGGCTGGGGATTCCCAGGAGAGGTTTGGGAACCACTAACCTATGGGGAAAAACAGAAGATATGACGGTCTGCTCCAGCAGTGCACTGTGTAATTGTCCCCACAGCCTTTATTTGGAGCATACCTGACTTATCAAATCAAGACTAGGTAAATAAAAATAAATAAGTGGCCAAAGATATTTTAAATTTAGACTAGATTTCACAATATTACTGCCAGTTCTGGAACAAATCAGAAAGTCATAAAACTTAAAGGTGCTATATGTAATACATGTACTGTATTAAATCCAAAAATGACGCCAATGCCTCGTCAGATATTAAGGAAACATGTTAAGCTGAAATACTATATTTTCTGAAAACAATGCTAATGTCAGTATTTTTTCTTGTGGAAAAGTACGTTCCGTGACGGAATTTATGTTTATGTTTTGGCCTGTGTGTTGTTATCAACTGCCCATTTTGACAGCATGAACGAGTTGCCAGGCATACCTGTAAAAACACGAACCCAGCGCGCTACAGCCATGGAAGCAGCAAACAAACGAACGAGATCATAGAGATTCTACACAACCTAAAAAACTCTGCATGTTTTTAACGGTTCCATGACCATAGACGTAGTAAAAT
The DNA here is from genome assembly GCA_016801145.1 of Umbra pygmaea. Taxonomy (NCBI): domain Eukaryota; kingdom Metazoa; phylum Chordata; class Actinopteri; order Esociformes; family Umbridae; genus Umbra; species Umbra pygmaea. The sequence continues at coordinate 10,501 of JACXGM010025649.1, read as the reverse complement.
ATATATATATTTTAGGCAAGGCAGTTTTCCTGCCTGACAGAATAACCCCCACCCCCTCTATTTTGGAACTACAAGGTCTTGCACAGTCAGTTTGGGAGCAATACCATTTCTTCACTGCCCTATTCTTTTGTTCTTATCAGTAATAAAAAAAGGTGTTCTCTGGGCAAAAAATAAGTAAATTCAAATATGTAAATATCAACATGAGTATAACCCCATGACCAGATTTTACTTTTTTTATTTATTTGAACAAAAACAAAAACAGCAATTACACAGCTCCAAAAAATAAAGGGAACACTTAAACAACACAATGTAACTCCAAGTCAATCACACTTCTGTGAAATCACACCGTCCACTCAGGAAGCAACACTTATTGACAATCAATTTCACATGCTGTTGTGCAAAGGGAACAGACAACAGGTGGACATTTTAGGCAATTAGCAAGACACCCCCAATAAAGGAGTGGTTCTGCAGGTAAAGACCACAGACCACTTCTTAGTTCCTATGCTTCCTGACTGATGTTTTGGTCACTTTTGAATGCTGGCGGTGCTTTTACTCTAGTGGTAGCAGGAGACGGAGTCTACAACCCACACAAATGGCTCAGGTAGTGCAGCTCATCCAGGATGGCACATCAATGCGAGCTGTGGCAAGAAGGTTTGCTGTGTGTGTTAGCGTAGTGTCCAGAGCATGGAGGCGCTACCAGGAGACAGGCCAGTACATCAGGAGACGTGGAGGAGGTCGTAGGAGGACAACAACCCAGCAGCAGGACCGCTAGCTCCGCCTTTGTGCAAGGAGAAGCAGGAGGAGCACTGCCAGAGCCCTGCAAAATGACCTCTAGCAGGCCACAAATGTGCATGTGCCCACTCATACGGTCCATAAGGGTGGTATGAGGGCCCGACGTCCACAGGTGGGGGTTGTGCTTACAGCCCAACACTGTGCAGGACGTTTGGCATTTGTCAGAGAACACCAAGATTGGCAAATTTGCCACTGGCACCCTGTGCTCTTCACAGATGAATACAGGTTCACACTGAGCACATGTGACAGATGTGATAGACTCTGGAGATGCCGTGGAGAATGTTCTGCTGCCTGCAACATCCTCCAGCATTACCTTTTGGGTCAGTAATTGTGTGTGGGGGGGCATTTCTTTGGGAGGCCACACAGCCCTCCATGTGCTTGCCAGAGGTAGCCTGACTGCCATTAGGTACAGAGGTGAGATCCTCATTTTGACTTGTTTTAAGGACATTACATCAAAGTTGAATCAGCCTGTAGTGTGGTTCTCCACTTTGATTTTGAGTGTGACTCCATATCCAGACCTCCATGGGTTGATAAATTTGATTTCCATTGATCATTTTTGTGTGACTTTGTTGTCAGCTCATTCAACTATGTAAAGACGAAAGTATTTCATACGATTAGTTCATTCATTCAGATCTAGGATGTGTTATCTTAGTGTTCCCTTTATTTTTTTGAGCAGTGTATATTAACAAAGACATTTGAAAATAAATAAATAATATATATAAACAAAAACAACAAATAGATCAATATAAACAACTCAAAGGTAACAGTCCTGACAGGCATCACAGACAAAATCCTTGAATGTCGTTTTTACACAGGACTGGTGGATCCACCGTGAGGTCACAGCCAATCGGAAATTTACCATGAACTGTGTTACGATATTTAAAACATATGTCTTTATTTACAATAATTTTAGACCAAACATAATCCTACCTCTACAAATGTTACTACTCACAGAAAAAACAAATACAGTTGTGCGAAAAAGTTGTGCTAAAACCCCTGGAGAATTGGAATATGTACCATGAGTGAGTAGACAAAACATTTGTTTTAATTTCTCATGGGATTCAAATTCAACGGTAGGTCATAACAGAATGGAACAATTATAAAAGAAAACACAGCAACAAAAAAATAATAAAATGACCATTGTTTTAATGACCCTCCTATTTTTAATAGAAAATAAACATGTATTTCTTCACAGAACAGAAAGTAAACAGGCCACTTTTAGGTCAGTGTTTGATTATGGTAATGTACTATATATGCATGGGTCCGTTTGCACCGCTTTATAACTGGTACATACCTTCAAACATTATTGCCTGTTAGACCCTTCAGTTGGATGGGAGTCTTTGACTTTTAGAGCCTTTTGATAGTATACAGTATGTCAGACGTGCTCACAGGAACTGTTGCTACTAGACACCATGGTTCACTTTGAGTTAGATAAAAATTTCTTTGAATACTATGCCTCATAATCATGAAATGATTTCCAGAGGAGACTTAAACAAGTGCCTGTATGACAATTTCAATTTATTTTGTGTGACCATTTTACTGTTAACTGTAAATGTTCCTCAATGTGTTTTATTTTTTATTATGCAAAGTGTTTTTATTTTAATTAAGTTATTTATTTATATGTTTTACTTTTAATTCTGTTTTTATATTTTAAATAACAGCGTACAACTGTGAAAGGGACCGATCTCAGCTTGTTCTGCCTGTGTATATACTATAAAGATTACTAAATAAATAAATAATAAATATATTCTCAATCAGGGAAATATAACTGAATAAAAATATGTCATTGATATAGTGATGGTATGTTCTTGTGTTACGAAGTAATTGAACTTAGCAGCTAAAATGCTGCCTATGAAAAACACGTTGTAATGTTGTCCTTGTATCCTGTGTTCTGTTTTGTTTTAGTTTTTGAGTTTAGTCTTGCGAAGGTTCTAGTGTTTTCCATTTGTATGTATGCCCTTGTGTTTTTCCTTCTCCCTGATTCCTATGAACACATCCTCACTCCAGTAATCCACTTCATCCCGTGTCCCTATGAATGCATCCTTCTAGCCAGATTCCAATCAGCCCATATTCAGATCACCTGTTCCTTATCTACCCCTCTATATATTCCTGCCCTGTTGTGTTCCTCTTTGTGAGGTGTTGTTTTTCTGTGAAACTACTGAGCGCTTGTTCCCTGTTCTGCCGTTGTTGGAGTATTTGACCTTGACCAGTTTTTGCCTTGGATCCTGTTCTTGTCTGCCTGCATATCCTGTGTACCGAAACCTACCGACCTGACCTAAGCTTTTGACAATTACTTTTAACTATTATTGTAAAGTGTTACCGTGAATTCAACCCTGCTCTGTCTCAGCGTATTCGTTACACACGTCCAGCACCAGCTCTGTGATTTTGAGGGAGCGAAACTGACAACTCCCACGCAGTGATTTTAAGCCACAACAGGTGGATTCGGCACCATGGCCATCTCCGCAGCCTAAGGGATCACAAACAGTTCAGTAGGCTGTGGAGCTGCCCGTGGTGCTGAATCCACCTTATCTTTGAATTCAGCTTATGATAAATGCGGGCAAAAACAAAAGTGTTGCGTTTATATTTTTGTTCAGTGAATATTAGAATGTTATAAAATAATGATTTTAGCACTTTTTTAAGAATAATATTGAGTACTTACCCTAAACATAAAAATGTGGCCTGTATAGGATGTGCGCCCACCCATGAAATGTTGTTTAAACTTATTCAGTCTCACACAATACAGATTTTAAGAGTTTATTCAAACATGAGCTTCTCAGCTCTTAAAATTACTAGCCACATTAGGGATTTTGTTCATTATATGAATCATTCCTGCAATCCACACTGAAAACTAAATCCTGTCTTAAAAATCTTGTTCCAATGTTAAAAAGTATATTCATCTTGTATTCAGGTAAAAAAAACTTAAAATAAGGCATATTTACATACCAAGCTATATTTGTATTACATAATAATACTTGTTTTTAGTAAATATGCCTTGAAAATTAATGATATTTGTCTTGTTCCATTGGCAGATTATTTTACTTATTACAAGCAAGAAATACCTTGTATTCATAGTTTTTTTAAACTTATTTTTGCAGTGTCATTTTTTGCATTGCCTTTTGACCTTGTCACTTTGCCCTAAAAAAATTAAAGAATGTCTCAAATATTATTTGATTAAGCATAGAAAATGCAGGGGTCCAGCTCAGGAACACTTACAGTAAGTATAGCAAATGTCCACCCTGTTATGGGACATACAGTTGTATGCAAGTTGTATGGTTTTCATCTATAAATAATTGGGTGTTTGGATCAGCAATTACATTTTGATCTATCAAATTACCGAAGGACACAGTAATATTTCAGTAGTGAAATGAGGTTCATTGGATAAACTGTGAGGTTTATTGGAAAATGTGCAATATACATCAAAACGAAATCAGACAGGTTTGTAAGGTGAGTGGTGGAATTTCTACCTGCCACCTGTGAGACTTGTAAAATAGTGTTGCCTTTATGTGTTGTATTGGTGATTTCGGGTAGTCAGGGTGTGTGTGCATGACCCGTATGTTCATTGTTTGAGTGCACTGCAAAGTCACAAGCAACAGCAGCGGAGCTGGAGAAGCACTTACGAAACAAATCCAAACACTTTTGTCTCCATAGTGGAACATGTTTGGTTCCAGTGAGAACCCTTTTTGGTTACATATAGAACTTCTTAATGGAATCCTAAAGTGTTCCATATCTCCTCAAAAAGTGTTCTCATTGGAATCTAAAAGCCGTTTTCCGACCAAGTAGTTACAGGAACGTAGTTATAGGAACAGCCCACTTCTAAACAGATCTACTAACTACTTTCCCCCAAAACCAGTTTTGCTATTTGCATTCGCACTGGTCAAGTGGCCATAGGAACTGGTAGGAGGGATAAGGGAGTGATGCAAACACTGCAACGGTCTTTTATAGCATCGTCACTAGACTTTAGCGTAGCGCCACATTAAAGAACATTTCAGAGTTTATTGTTTGTAACAGTGGGTGTATGATTGGAGATAAGTGTGTAAATCATCTTATGTATGCGGATGATCTGGTTGTTTTCAGCTCAAGTAGTGCTGGGTTCCTTCAGCGGCTTGCTGTTTGTTTGTTCAGATTACGAGGCTGAAGACGACATCCAATTCAATTTTTAAAAAAGAGTGTTGTGTTGATATGTCCTCATAACGGAGTTTGAACGGTGGCATTAAAAACTAGGCTGGAATCATAGAAATTGAGTAGCTACTTAACAGAGAAACACAGAAGATGAAGGCATAATATGTAATACACGCAATAGACAAACAAAATGACAGGCGTGATTTATAAGTTGGACCAATAAACGTAGACCTAGGAAAAGGAAAAAGGGAAAGACCCTCCTCTGGAGTAGGAGCTGAAAAAGTTATAGGAACTGCAGTGCGAGGAACTAAATAACCAAATTTCTCCTGTCGGAACACAATAAAAATAAGGTTATAGGAACGTTATGTTCTAGGAACTGCAAAAATCCCTGAAGTTGGAAAGCGGCTTAAAAGGACTCCTTTAGGAACCCTAAAAAGGTTATCCTATAAGACAACAAATTAAGAACCCTTTTTGGAGTGTATACAATGTTTGTAACTACTAATCAGCAATGAAGGGCAATAATGAAGGATAAATATTTTACTCACACACTGAATAATTCAAGTTGGTCATATTACATGGAATCTAGAAACAATCGCAAGCTAATTTGAGAGTACTGGACAGCCCTCTTCTGTCTTCCTTTAGGTAAGATTGTAGGCAATAATACAAGGGATAACAACACTGAGGCCTGGACCTGTATAATGAGCAATAGGAACGGTGGCATTGGATAAATATAACGTATGTTATGTAGCTTTGCTCCAATTCATATTGACATGTATCTGTTGAGAAAGACCCCTGCAGAATTAAGAAGATATCAGCTGATTGTTATTGAGCGCTTATAGAGCATCTACAGATAAACGTTTGGGACACTCCACATAAAGTGTTACTGATAATCTATTTTCTACCAACAGTGTTACAGTATCACCTTCGATTAAACTCTGCTTCTCATTTACTAATTCCTTGTGGAACTGTAGCTGTTGCTAAAGTTTGGCTCTGGGTGGTCAAGACTGCATTTATTATTTGACCCGGTTTAAAATATTGAATGAAGCTCTAGGCTCAGTTATATCAGAAACTCTTTTAAGATGTAACTGTGGAATCTTAGTTCGTAATAATACCTTTCTCTTTTAATGTCCGAGGATAAAATATATTCCCAAGAACCTTGGATCAGTTTTATAATAGTTGGGAAAGGATGGAGTCATTGCTTTGGATCTGGATCATCTAGATAACACCATTATAGAATCTATGGATAACACCCTGGGGAGCACAATATTAGCAACTTTTTTGCTTAATTCAGTAACTGACCAGTTCTAATGAAGGCATATTAGGATGAAAAACTTTTCATTTAGACTCATGACTTTGCCTATAGTAAGACAGCTATTGTTTGTGTTTCTCTCCCCCATAGTAACAAACAAATACCCCCTTAATGTGTGATCCACTTCACCATTGGCCTCAAAGTAAAGAAAACCATCTAAGTGCTCAATATATTAAATGTATTTTAAATAAGCACAAGGAAATATTTGTGTATTTTAACAAAATTAGATGGGAAAGAATTAATTTCTAAGAGGGTATGTAAAAGGAGTCCCTTCAATATTTCAAAATGTTGAATGAGTGGGGAACTTGGATGCAAAAACTTTGGAAACTCTGGTTTTAAGCCCAGAATTAGATTGATCAACTAACTTGTCATTGCCAAAAATATCTGTTCAAATATCTGGTCATGCTCATGTTTCATATTTAATTGCATTTCAAAACTTAAATCATATTCACACAGCACACCCTCCCCTCACAAATAATGAGTAAGACCACAAATAACAACCACTGTAGCAAGGTGTTGATAAACATGGATATATATATATATATATATATAGCCCCATCAACTAATGATACTCAGTACAGAGGGTTTTGCCAACCAGCAAGGACAAGCTCACTGTTGGGCCATGAACAGCTAGGATGAAATTCTAATTTCTAAGTGTTTATTAAACATTTTATTAACTGTTATACTAAATAGTTGCAATACATTTTCAGGTTCCAATGCAGCACACGACCAATAAGCAATGCCTAGTAATAAGTGATGATCTTGGGCAATTCTTCGTTTGCATTTTTTGCATCAATGAGTATGTAAATCTTGACAACATAAACCACATGCAGGCTTGAGACTACACCTAACACTGGAATGTTTTAATCATGTCCTGGGATCTTTTGGAATGCAATTTCAACTGTCCCATTCAGGGCCATAGTAGATTATAACACTTACAATGTGTATTATACTTTTAATGTCATTCATATTTGACAAATGTAATTCTGCATGAAGGCCCAAGAGGTTAAACAAAGAGGAATATAGTGTCCCTGGTATATGGCCAATAACAAAAAAACAACTTGAAACACTTTGCCAAAGCATTAACAAAAAGTTTCATAGCCCTCAATGTCTTTACGGTGGTTTGCTGCAGGGCTAAATCAAAGTGAACATGATCAATATGGGCTTAAATAATGTAATTAGTGGCCTTAAGAGTAAATTAGTTTTTGTCCCTCGTTTCACTTTTCTGGCAGATTTTTGTCTGCAGCTTTGACTTTACAGGACTCTGTGATTCTGCAGTGGTGGCCCAATGCCACTGCAGGTTTGGTGTGCGGATTGGTGTGGCTAATAACCTGTGCTACTTTGATGAACAAATAGTGTCGACCTAACTGGGAACAACTGTGTTTGTTATGACACCCAACAGAAATAGAAGAGGATCATTTCAGGTAATGTCCTCACTTCCTCACTCATGAGGACAACAATAGAGCCAGGGTGAGGATGTTTCTTTCAGTTGTTTATCCTCTGATATTACAGCACTCTCAGACATCTACTTGTATAGAAAAAAAAGAACCAGCGATTCAAAACAAAATTACATATACAAAAAAGCATAAATTAAAGTGTGTACTTTTACCTGTTAAATGGATCAATATTTTTTTGTTTGTTTTTTAGGTTTGGAGAAGATTCAGTGAATGTATACCCTTGCTGTCAGCTCAAACCGTCGCTCCCCGGACATCATCTCAGAGGGGATGTCAATGTCCTGGAGTCTTTCTCCATCAACTCCAAGTACCTAATTGGCCAGTCGAGGGCGCCAGCCTCCGTAATTTATTTATCAGGTAGCACGAGCAACTAGAAGCTACCGAAACAAAAGGTAACTTAGAACCAAAGAAGTGGGCAACAACGAACCCAAAAATAAAGACGATGAGCCTTACAAGTCTTAGTAGTAGTTCTCTCCAAATAGGAGGACAGCAACCACACATACATAGAGACAATAATGCACACTAGAAATGGCTGACACTGGGACATTTATACTGAGTGATGATGATGAGCGAAGTGTCTCCAGGTGTGCTGACCCAATCAGAGAGGAGGGGTAGGACCGGCACAACGATTTTGGGGTGTTTACAGTTTAATTAACTGTAAGTTAATATTAATTACTGCATAAACTAATGCCAATCAATTTAACCTTATTGGAAAGTGTTACTAATTAAATTATACCAGGCAGACTGCTTAAATTACATTGCAACAAAACATTGACATCCTAAATATAAACACACAGTGATAAACCAGATGCAAGGGAAAATAACATTTCTCATACAACATTTCTGAGAAAAGCAGGGCAGGAGCTGGGACAAAGGCATTTCATATCTGAAGATGTGACCTTTTCAAACCAAAACACATAGTGTCACAGAATAGTGACCGCAAACTAGCAAAATTTACCTGAGATTGAGCCCATACAGTTTCTGTTTACATTTAGTTTATTTAGAAATATCTGAGTGAAACAAGCTTTGTTTATTTATTCTGATTGATGAAGAACTAATATGCTCATGGGAAATGTCTACAATAGGCTACACTTCAATAATCAGTCGGTACACACTCATTAATTCAGAAGTCCAACAGTAGATGAAGCTACTGCAGTTGGCCCCTTTAAACTTTTCATTACATTTCATGATTGGTGTTAGTTCTCAGCTGTCCAAGATAAATAGACTTTATCTTTTTCATAATGACTGTGGCCAGAGACCATTAAATTCACAACTTTGCTGTCACTTACTCTCCTCTCTGAGTGACGGACATCTTTTTGACAGTCTATGAAAAGAGTCTGAAGAGGGGATACAGCCTGTCAGAAGGAGGGCCTTTGAGTTATTCTGGGTTGCTGAAGATTGCACCAAAAAAAGGAAACGCAGAAATAATTTGTGAATAGATCAGTGGTTTTGTTGAATAGTAGATATCTTCTTTTCACATCAGGCCATTAGCATTCCAAGTGGTGGTAAAGTAAACAAACATATAGTTGACAGAATATCCACTTCAATGAACTAGACCCTGGGGGTAACTTAGAGCGACGTAAAGATGTTCATGTACACTCCTGAATGAGGTTTACATTTGACATTTTAGTTATTTGGCTGACAATTTACAGTGAACACAGGGGTATAATATTGCATTTATGATGACTACAACACTTCCTTTGCAGCATTAGTTTCTTGCATCATGACTTAGAGGCATTAAATTATAGCATTTACCTGTGTGGACAGAATTCATATTATTCTTCTAGCTGTTTCTTCTGTCAGATCCTACGTGAGCTACACCACCATCGTCGTTGCCCAAATCCAGAAGAAAGCTCGTAGCCAGGACTTCGACTAGTAACCACTCCACGAATTTAACTAGTTAAATTGACTAAATTAGTGAAGTGAATCAAAGTGTTGAAGGTGTGCTTATATTAAGGGGACTTAAACAGTTGGCCATAGTGGGACCAAACATAATCTTAGTTAAGCACTATGGGCTGAAAGACTGGAAATGACCTGTTTCCAAATGCAAATGTAAATAATAGTATATTAGATTTGAGACACAAAGATGACTTTAATATAATCATTGGTAAAATCCTTGTTTTGACCTCTGCCTGCTATAACTCAGAGTAACACTTAAACTATATTTTAACTTTGAGAAGTGTTTAGCTCTCATCATGGTATGCACTGAGTGTGTTTTGCTTTGTCGGATTGGGCCTTGATAAGAGCCACTGTTGGATCAATACATGGAAATGAGAATTGAAAGTGGAACTAGCTGGGTTGGGGTAGGGCGAACAACTCAGTGAGTTGAATGTGTAACGACATTCCTCTCTACAATCTTAAAAGAAGAATCCAAAAAGGGTTCTTTATTTGTCCTCAAAGATAACCCTTTTATGGTTGCTACAATAACCCTTTTTGGTTCCAATGAGAACCCTTTTTGTTGACATCTGGAACTCTTTTGAGATCCATTAAGAATTCTAAGGGGAAAAGGTTCTCAATGCATATGTATGATTTTATATGTAACGAAAAGGTGTTTTCACTGGAACCAAAATGTGTACTCCTTGGAACCATAACAATGGTTTTCTTATGGGGACAAATGAAGAACCTTTGTTGGATCATTTTGTGTACAATTTCTATCTGTCTTTGATCATCCCTCTGTGAGATCCTGAGGACAGAGTGAGACAAAACGGAGGCTGCTAATCAAGAGACAATGTTGGAGGAGATGAAGAAACAATCCAAGGAGCTGCAGGAAATGGGCGAGCCTTTGCTACTATCAGAGCAGGACTCCAGCCTCTACTATCAGAGCAGG
>JACXGM010025648.1:0-15158 GCA_016801145.1 Umbra pygmaea | reverse complement strand
CTTTCGTCAGGGGCACTGACTGGAGAACTTAACCTGCATGTTTTTTGATGATGGTGGGGGAAACCGGAGCACCCGGAGGAAACCCACGCAGACACGGGGAGAACATGCAAACTCCACACAGAAAGGCCAGGGACAACCGGGGTTCGAACCCAGAACCTTCTTGCTGTGAGGCCACAGTGCTATCCACTAGGCCACCGTGTCTGGACAGGAATGTCAATGTAGTCAGGGGTTAAAGAATAAAGGATTCATGCGCTAGTGATAACTGCAATGTCTGCATATTATCATTCAGTAACACCATTGAGTGATAACTTATTGGTGTAAGTTATTACAAAGCACAGTATGTTTTAGAGGGTATTGTTTACATGTATAGACTGTGTATAGCTTGTTACTCTCCTGTCACCCTCATCATATTGTTTACATTTTTATTCTTTAGTTTTTACTATTATAACCGCATTACTTAGCTGTGGCACAATATCTTTACTCTACATGCAATTATATCTACGTGTCCAGTACATGTGAGAAATAAACGGAACATGAACTTGGACAATATCTCTGTTCACCATTTTGGAGAATACATATTCACCATATCCATAAGTGTTCTTCATGGTACCAGTAAGAAGTGTTGAAACTGAAATTGCGAAGTAGAACCTCCAACTGATTTCAGCATTCAAGTCCAGACTAGTTATGCTGCCAAGATGTTGAAAGGAGAGAGGGAAAACTGAATTATAGGACAAGGCTTGGGGCTGGATAAACCATGTTCCTGGATATTTAGAATTAGCCATGGGATGGTATTCTACACCGTTACTTATGCTGTCACTTTTTGTGATTAAAAAAGTAAATAAAAATCATGTTTTAATATTAGTAGTCTAAATGCAGTCACATTTGGCAATTAGGAGATGAAGACAAATATTACTTTTTGTTTTATCACAAATAATGTTTTGTAGACTGAATGCTTCTTTGATGTCTTCTGCATTAGTGTGTCAGTAGAAAATATATTTTTTTTAGATTTACCAACATTAATTTGAAAAGCTAAATAGGTCTACAATGTTAGATAATTATTTGTATTTAGTTAAAGAAGGTAAAATATTATGTCAAAGACAGCTTTTTAAATAAAAACCTGTTTATCTTGTTGGTATATAGGCCTGTGCATGTTAAAACAAAGATAACAAGTGCTATGATATATTGCATAATGAGTTGATAGAAAAAAATCAATTAACTGAAACAAACGGGTACCGAAGGAATTCAACTGGGTGAAAAACAATACAAACTGAAAGGTGATAGGGTGACAGGGACGGAATTTCACAGTGGTCACTGGGCATCGACATCCCATCACCAAGCGACACAGACTCAGACTAAGCTACGCACAGGGAATGCGCAGTCATGTTTTGTTTTACGGTTGTTATGCTAGTGCATACATCTGTCAGTGAGACAATGTGGGTATGTCTATGTGTGAATAACAGCAGTGTATCTTACAATATATTTAGTCAAGTAGGTTCAACCTTATATTTATAGTTTACCTAGTATGGAACATTTGAATGTGAATATGATTTTACTACAGAAAAACACAGAAAATATAAAATAAAAGAGAACTTCATTCACTGTCATGGAGAAGCCTAATTTCCTGACTTCCTGTCTAATTTATTCTGTGTTCATAGGGTTAGATCTCCCTACAGAATCTCATAGGTTTAGAGCTATAACAAGAGTAGGATGAGAGGGTAATTAATTAATAATTATAATAATAGTAACACCCCAATAAAATGTTTTATTATTATTATTAATAATGTAGTACTAATTTAATAATCCCCACCATAACATATTATTAATAGTACCCTCTGCCCCATAACATTTGTCTTCCTAAAGAAGTAATATCATCCTGGATTGGCCTAATCTAATCTGTCTGATCCCTTTTTGTTCCATGTGATCATGTGATCAGAGAGCCTGATTGGGAGCTGGTGTTCTGTAGTTACCTCTAATGTGGTTGAACGTGGAAGATGTGGTCAAGTCAAGACAGTCATTTTTTGCGGTTAGTTGTGTGTGCTGATTCTGTGTGTTGCTCAGGTTTACCTGTCCCGTGGTTCATGACAATCATTTTGATTTCTAACTGTGGTTGCATCGCTGTGGTTTCCTGGCCCTTGCACTTCTAGTAGCTACTTTTTTTGTTTTTTGTTGAGGAGACCAATGGTAGAAACATGTACTGTATAGATTAAGGTCTGTTTTGTTAGATCTCTGTTTAATCCATGCCTCAGACAGGGTGTGGTAAGGGGTGGTGTGCAAACTCCTGTTTTTTTCCGCAGCTTTGTCTGCTTTGATAAGGTCAAAGGTCTTTTGAATACTCAGGGGCCCTTGAATGGAATTAGTTGCCTCCTAGATGTAGAGTATGGCAAATATGGTTGGGTTTAGTATGAAAGTTAAAAGTTGGCTATTAGATAGGTTGTTTTAGTGAATTATTTGTATTCATGTTTTTGGGTGGATGTTTAATTGTGGTGTATGTTTTGGAAATAAGTGTTTGTATTGTAATTATAACAGAATTCAGTGCAAATGTAATTATGTCTCTAGGAGTGAAGTTGGGCTTTACACATGGACCACAATGGAAATATGTTTTGTTTAAACTTTTTTGTGTTATCCTTGACAAATGAGTGCATTTTTCAATGTTATTTTGTCTAAAAATGATATCCCATCCAAAATCAAATAGAGCAAGAAAATCTTTGGATTAATATAAATGCTTGTACACTAACTTCACTTTCTTTGGTCTGAAAAATGAGTCGTTTGACTATATTTATAGATGCTGTTGTGGATGAAGAAGTTTCCTTTCCATAATAAGAACACACACAATCCTAATACATACTGTTTCACATTATTTATAGTTGTTCATGTATTTTGTGACTCTAGAACAAAAAAATGGTACCCTCTCTGGTTACTTAATTGTTAGTTTGTTTAATTGGATAAATATAACAGAAAATTTTTAAATTAGTGAGAAATTTGAAAATTAAGTTTGCATGTGGCCGATGGGAGGCAACACATAATGTCGAATTGGTGTTATAACTCTGTAACGCACAACGTACACATCTTAGTATCAGCCTAAATGCTTAGACAATTTGTCTGCAAGAATAATGACGTTTGTGCTCCTCTAGCCTGAAAAGGATTTCAAACTAAGAACCGGCAATGCTCTCACCTCTTTTTATCATACATATGCTCATCAAAAAATTTGCCTCCCACCTTGGCAGCAGAGGCAAGTAGAGGTTAATCGGCTGCAGTCCACGGGAGTGTGTACAGAATTTGTCTTTGCCGCCAATCTTGACAAAGTTCACATTTTCATCTTGCTGCAGGCTTCGATCAAGACCATGTTTGATTTGCGGGATCAGCTTGTCAGTTAATTTTAACTCCCTTAACAAAAAAAGTTGGAACTTGAACATTTTAATGGAATCTTATTGCCAATACACCTGTGTTTTCAGATCGCAAGACAATATTTTTTTGTTCAATTTTTTTTCTGTGTTAAAAAACCCCCAGAATCCTGCTTTAACGCAACCTCTGTTAAAACCACTAATATCTTTGGCTGTTTTTACTTTTGAACGTTTAGAAATGGTCCACTTTAGGTTGACAAACTCAGATACATGTAATGACTACACAAAATTTGAATTAGCTGGTAGCATACCTAGTGTAACATGTAGACAGTGTGCTCAGGTTCTTCCTCATTTAGAGGCACAGACTTTTACTTCCTTTTATATAAAATGTCTTTATTGCACATCAGTTTAAACATTGCAAACTGTCTGGATTATATCAGACTAGGTCCTAGCCACAGCTTTGGTGTTATACATATACAGGCTAAAAACAGTGACAGGCTACATGAAATCTGAAACGCACATACGACATACCATAAAAACCCAACCATCACAGTTACATTAATGTTTGCCTACACGTTGTTAATTACTTCAATTTTACATTTTATATACACATGAATTCCCCCAACAACCTAACACATTCAAATCAACCAAACAATATAAAACATCACATACCATGACATTCCTTAGTCATGGACGTAAACCAGACTGGGCGCTCAAATGACGACACATTATTGGTGGCCTAAAACCTATATTCCAGCCCATGCCAAATCAGTTCACACAATGCTGATTAAGACTCGCAGCCAGGTCAATTGCTCTGTATATGGCGGTAAACTGTGTTTTTAAATTTGGTGTCTGGTGCGACATTCCCGCGCTTGATCACCAGTAGTGATGTGTTTTACGTCACCCATCAATGATTGGTTTACCGCAGCGGAAGAAGGGAGCAACTGTTGTAAAGGGAGGAGGGGCTAAGGTTTCAGGAACTAAAAGAATGCTGTTAAATGCTGCAGAAAAATCCAAGAAAAAAATCTCAGCATAATTCAACATTCAGGTGAAGGATTTCAGTCTAAAAAAGAAAGCGATCAATGCGTAGGCATACGTCATAAACTCACGTAGACAGTGTTTGTGTAATTACTGTCACTGCCAGAAGGGCGAGACAGATATTCCGCTCTGCAGCTTTAAAGTAAACAACCATAGTAAGCCACCTTCCAAACACATTATCGTATAACCACAATGTTTAAGAAGAACTTGCTGACTTCTGTTGACTCACTGCTACCGCGTGTGGTTCGCTCTGCATTACGAAGTCTTCAACTGTGTGTCGCCAAATTGTCAACCCTTCGACTTTTGAACAGCAACCCTTTAACTTCTAGAGGCCTGGTCCAACCACCCCGCACACACCTGACCACACTAGCATTAATGAAATCAGTGATTGTAGTGGCAAGTTTTTAGCTGTAATGCAGCAGAATGTTTGAGGTGAATTGTTTTTGGGGTTGGCATTCATACACTTACTTTTACATCAACAAAATGTGTAGTGCACATGTAAAATGTAACCTCACATTAACAATATTAATGTGAAAAACACATTTTATTTTTAATTGGAAGGGGACAATGCAGTTGTTTCTGTTGGGTCTCTGTGTGTTTTTATTGTCCAATCAGATTTGTAGGCCATTGGAACCTGCTGTACAGTCAGTAAATGGTTTCTCTACAGTGATTGGCCAGAGATAATGCAAGAACATCAGTATATCATGTTGGCGAAGGGCTCCAGCTCTAATGCTAATCTTCCTTCCTGCAGTGGAGACGCTCGGGTGTCTCACGTTGTGTGATAGACACTGAAACGATGAGTCACCGGGAGACCTGCATGGTTTCCATGGCAGCCAGAAGCCCTGCAAGGTATTTTGCAAAGCATGCTTGACAAATTTAACATGTTCCCAAAGACGACTGTCTTGATTCAAAGTCCATACAGAAGCGTAGTTCTGACTGTGTATTCTGATCACCAGTTCGGAGCAGGTATTCTGCAATGGAGTCGAACACTGATACACAAGGTCAATTGGTTTGAAAAAAACTTTTTTTTACAACCTCATGTTTAGCATTTTGGATAAGACTGAACGTCTTTAGAAGAAGAAGAAGAAGGAGTTTATGTAGCACCTTTCCATAGCCCAAGGTCGCGTTACATAACATTCAATCTCAAAATCTCATGTCAATTATCTAACATGCTAATGCTCTATTTTTATTAGGGATACAACGGTACACATTATTTCACAGAACTATTCGGTACGCCACCTATGGTTTAATACCCACATGTGGAACGCAGGCTTATGGTATTCCTGTCATTAAAAAATATATATTTTATGAGACTAGATTATTGCGCTGCAGACAACATGCACGTAGTAAGCAGTGGAAGTTTTCATAGCTAAAGACTTCAACAACCAATGGATGATTTGCAATGGCATCTCAGTAGGAAACCTCCCTACATGCGCTCCTTGAAGAGAGGGGAAACTAAAAACATTCTCCCAGCTCTGACAATGGTGAGACTGAAGCAAATTTGAAGAGCCACCGCAGTCTTGCAAATCAGCTGCGTGTGAATATTTTGGATAAAGATAAGAAGACCGTAATCATACGAAGTACAGTATGCAAACATTGCGTCTCTGTTGGCTGCTTGAGTGGAACCACGTCTATCATGATCTGGCATTTACGTCGCTTCACCTGGACGTATCCTCTGAAGGTGGAGCTGTAGCAAGTCCACTCCAACACTCACAACCAACCTTTAGTTTAGCCTATCGTCAATGGCAGCTCATGCATTATGGCAGGCAGACACTTACTCTAATGTTAGACATTTGGAATGATGCTGTGAGTTACTGCCATCTCTATGAGCGTGAAAGCAGTCTTGATGCTTGGATGTGGGTTCTGAGTTGGTAGATCGAGTAGCCTGCTGGATGAATATGTAATACCAGAGCAATGGACACAGAAAGAGTATAGTAATAATATCAGCAGGTAGGTCAGGCTGAACAAGGAAAAACACCATGTATTGCACCCCCCATGTCATTACTTGAGTGCTAGACATAATCTAGAATGCATTCTGGTGGTGTAGTGTCATGTGTGATACATGAGGGCAGATCTTCCAAGTGTGTCCTGTCCAGGGGGACCAGTGTGGTGAGTGGAGATGACAGGCGTGTTCCTCTGGACCCAGTAACACATACTTATGTGACACGGCGCACCATGCGTGGAGCTGTCACGAAACACCACAGTGACGCAGGGAGACTGTCAGGATTAACACTTTCCACACTAGTTTGGCCTTTGACACTTTGTCAAAGGCTAAAAATAAACTTCATTGGAATGACTGCAATTCTTTCCAGGGTTCCCCCCCACGTTTTAGTTTTTTTGCTTCTTGTGAACATGTAAAAGCCTTGGCTTTTTTTGCACTGATTTGCTAATTTCTTTCTGAGCCCTGTTTTTCTTTGTTTTGTTTATGATGTGTTGAGGGTTTGTTTAGACACCAGGCTGAAGGGAACATGCTCTGAGGGCTTTTTTGTTTGCACGACCCAATTCTCCAGTACACTAAAGAGTAGAACAAACCTATTTAGCAGTTACAGTGAGTGACTTTGAGAAGTAGACTGAAGGAAGCACCCAGCACAGACTAGAAAACAAGACTTTACAGATTGCATGTAACCTGATTACACCTTCAGCTGATCTAAAATAAAAAAATATTTTTTCAGTGTAACTTTAGTTAAGTAGAATTCAGTTTAAGTGATTCTTAACTTTGAACTGGTTTCCATTCGCCTCTGGACTGTATTGTACTGTTTGTAAGTTCAAGCTTAAAAACAGACATTGGTTTACATCCATGAATATCTGTTGTCAGTAAGAACTATGCATTTGAAATGTATTGAAGTGAATGTCGACAGTTCAAGTCAAACGTGAAAGGTTGAGTGTTTATAGTACACTGCTCAATGCTGTTATGTGCTTAGCTGTCATCTTTTTGAGAAAAACTAAACAAGCCTGCTGTTTGTGGTGAGGAGAAGTCCGGCAGATTGGAGTCTCATTCAACAGGTTTAGTACCTGCAGAGAAAGCCAGTTGAGGGATTTCTGGTATCTCTCTACAAATATAATCCCAAATACAGCCTAGTTGTCCAGTGTAGGTCAGGGGGTCCTAAACCTGTTTGTAACATGGCCAAATAATTAATCAAGGTATTGTAGACTCACTTATCACAGCAATTCAGTATGAAGGAAGTAGAGTTTGAAATGCGTATGTGAAGGCAGAGCAGTAATTGTGTATGACCTTCTGTGTAGAAAATGACATTATCAGCCATGATGTTTTTTTATGCTACAGTCAGATTTACTTCTTGTCACTCCCCTATGGTGTGAGTCTGATGTGTCAGAAATGTGGTCACCGTGTTTTGAAGCCTAAAGAGTTAAAATGGGACACATTTTTAGGACTACTTCGCAATAAAATGACTTGCTTTCACTATTTTGCATTACAGACCATTGAGACGTTGATAATTTCCTCATGTCTTGACTGTGACACACTGGCTCATTTGTGTTATGTTTTATCTAATCGTCCTGTGCTGACAGTTGAAAGGGTTAGGGCTGCTGCCCTACCAATAAGCGTTATTTTTTATGTTTAATAAAATAAAACCATTGTTACCCATGGCTGTCGTGACTCTTAATTGTTACCACCATCTGCTGTCTGTCTCAACTTAATCTTGTCTTGATATTCCGGATGGTTCCATGGCTGCAGGTGTTTTTTTCAACCAGAATACTACTCATCACAACTCATGTAATCATAATAGTAATAAAAATAATAATAATAGCCATTTATGGTTTTTTGAACATCAACAAGTTGTTTTTTTAACAAAATTGCCTAAATAATTAAATTATTAAATGGTGCCCATCCAATTTCACTAGAGTTGTCATTCTCGGCCCGAACCCTAAAAAGCCTGACGGTCATAACTTATGTAATGTACCTGGCTATGTAAATATCAGGCTCTATCAGGGCTCTATCCCTGGGTGTTGTGTGTACTGACATTATGTCAATACCAGGTTCTATCAGGGCTCTATCCCTGGGTGTTGTGTGTACTGACATTATGTAAATACCAGGTTCTATCAGGGCTCTTTTCCTGAGTGTTGTGTGTACTGACATTATGTAAATACCAGGTTCTATCAGGGCTCTATCCCTGGGTGTTGTGTGTACTGACATTACAGAGGGTATAGAAAAGAATCACCCCCCTGTAAAATGATCACATTTTGTTGCTCTGCAGCCTGAAATGAAAATGGACAGACACAGTTTTTGTTTCCTTCAGCTGTATGTACAACTCATAACATCCAAGTGAAAGATATAATACCAACTTGTCAGAAAAAAGAAATTACAAATTAAAAACAGAATCACTGAGTTGGAAAGAGAATCACCCTTCTCCTAAAAATTCTTTTTAAACCCAACCAGGTGTAGTTAATCACATTCTCAATAGCACACAAAGCCAATCGACGTTCAACTGTGATCAGCTGTGGTCATTTTGATTAGCTCAGCATGAAACAAGCTTTTCCTGAAGCATTCCAGTCCTTGGTATTGCAACTGAAGACAACAATCAACTATGGGTGTCAAGGCATTGTCAAAAGATATACGGGATTAAGTTGTGGACAGGCACAAGTCAGGAGATGGATACAAAACAATTTCAAAGGCTTTATCAGTGGCTAGAAGCACAGTGAATTCCATTATTAAGAAGTGGAAGGTATTTGGTACAACACAGACCATCCCTGGGTCAGGACGTCGCTCCAAACTGGATGAAAGAGCCAGGAGGAAAGTGGTCAGAGAGGCTACCAAGAGTTGCAGGAATTCATGTCAAAGAGTAGCAACTGCTACTCTGAAGCAGTTGCAGGAATTCATGTCAAAGAGTGGTCATTATGTGCATGTGACAACAATATCACAAATTCTCCACAAATGTGAATTGTATTGGAGGGTTGCAAGAAAAAAGCCACTTCTCAAGAAAGGCTGCATGCAGTCACGACTGAGCTTTGCCAAAACGCACCTTGAAGATTCTTAGGCCACGTTGAAAAAGGTGTTATGGTCAGATGACACTAAAATGGAATTGTATGGCCTCAATGCCAAAGAATATATGTCTGGCAGAAATCCAACACAGCTCACCATCTAAATAACACCATTCCAACAGTAAAGCATGGAGGTAGTAATGTCATGTTAATGGGTTGTTTCTCTGCAGCAGGGACTGGAGCACTTGTCAGGATAGAAGGAAAATGTAATGGGGCGAAATACTGTCACATTCTTGAGGAAAACCTGCTGCTCTCTGCCAGAAAGTTGTCAATGGGAAAAATATTTACCTTCCAACATGACAATGACCCAAAGCACACAGCAAAACTGACCACACAGTGGTTGAAGGAGAAAAAGGTGAATTACCTTGCATGGCCTAGTCAGAGCCCAGACTTAAACCCCATTGAAAATCTGTGGAATGACTTGATGACAGCAGTCCACAAACGGTCACCATCAAATTTAACTGAACTTGAGCAGTTCTGCAAAAAAGAGTGGCCAAATATTGCAATGTCTAGATGTGCAAAGTTAGTAGAGACATGCCAACAGACTCAAGACTGTAGTTAAAGCAAAAGGTGGTTCAACAAAAAACTGAAACAAGGGGGTGATCCTTTTTCCAACTCAGTTTATTTATTTATACATTTTTTTCTGACATGTTGGTGTTATATCTTTCAACTGGATGTTACACATTGCACTGAGTAAATACAGCTCAATTAAAAAAACTGTGTCTGTCTTCATTTCAGGCTGCAAAGCAACATAATGTGTTTATTTTACAGGGGGGTGATTCTGTTCTATACCCACTGTATGTAAATACCAGTTTCTATCAGCATGTGGAACTTCACTAGAGTGTTGCCTGGTGCCAATTGCACTTGTTGGGCAAAACTAGCTGACCCTGTTGTTTGGCTGTGTCAGTGAGGATTATTCTGGGTGAGGAGCAAACAAAACAAACAATTTTTCTGTTTCCATTTATTTCATCAGCAGAATGTTGCGTATTACTGCAGGCCAGCTTCCGGCCTCGCCTGGCCGCCACCGCATACCGGTGAGTCAGAAGTAAGCCAGGAGCCTTTCTCCATCCAGCATGAGATTTCACCAGCCGCTAAAATGTAAAAACGTGTGTTATCTGTCGCCCCTCTCCCTTACACACCCTGGATGTCTTGCTGGCAGCTGACGGCACTTGTCCTCTTCTCCCATCCATAATTACTTTGTGTTACCGATGGGGTCAGTCTGGATGTTAAGGACTGATGTTACAACAGCAAAATGTCCACCGCACATCTTCCTCAGCTCTCGTGTGTTGAAACCCAGATTTTTGTTCTGCTTTGCAGAGGCCAGCGTTTCACTCCTAATAATAAATAAATATACAAACATACGTACGTACGCATGTATGCTCTACCTACGACAGAAAGGCTTTATGGGAAGACAGTTTGCACTGTAAAAGAACGGCCCGATAAGCCTGCCCGAAGCTCCTTAAATAAAGATGTATTTCGCAGTTTGGAAACGGGTATTAGAAAGTGACACCTCACACTGCACACTCAGCATGTCCAATATCTGGTTGCTAGGTGATAAAAATCTACCATTGGTGGACAGCTTTGCTAAATGCAGAACAGGTGTATTGTTGCAGCTGTGATAGAGGTCTGTAAGCCTGGACAATTTTGTCCATCTTTTTATAGCAACAGTATCTTAAAGGCCTCTTGGATGGTTACATGAAGGCAATGCATTTTGGCACCTAGTGAAAAAATAAATAGTATATATATGTGACACACAACGATCAGCCATAACATTATGACCACCTGCCTAATAATGTATTAGGTCCCCCTTTTGCCGCCAAACCGCATCCCCATATGCATCAAACTGCAATGCACTGTGTTCTGACACCTATCAGAACCAGCATTCACTTTTCAGCTATTTGAGCCGCAGTAGCTCGTCTGTTGGATTGCACCACACAGGCCAGAATTTGCTCCTCGCCGCCCATGACCCTTTCGTCGGTTCACTGCTTTTCCTTCCTTGGACCACTTTTGTTAGGTACTGACCACTGCAGACCAGGAACACCCCACAAGAGATGACGTTTTGAAGATGCTCTGACCCAGGCGTCTAGCCATCACATTTTGGTCCTTTATTAAGTTACTCAAATTCTTACGCTTGCCCATTTTTTCTCCTTCTAACACATCAAATTTGAAGACAACATTTTCACTTGCTGCCTATGACTGACAGGTGCCATGATAACAAGATTATCATTGTTATTAACTTCACTTGTCATTGGTCACAATGTTATGGGTGATAAGTCTGTGTGTATATATCGGTTTTGCAATTTTTTGCAAGCAAAAGGAACACGCCACCGTTTTTTAAAATAGGTTTATTCACCGTCTCCCCATAGGTGAGCAAACATATTTTTGTTTCAGGGCATGCGTGGTCTTAGTCTGGCAGCACTGCTGCTAGCTTAGCTTAGCATACTGAATGGAATCCTATGTTGCCATTTAGCATGTCTTGAGTTAACGTGACCCAACAACTACAGAAACAAAACCTAATTACTTCTTGTGGCCTGCATATTCACAACATGTACAAATAACAATGCAGATTAATACTAGTCAATTTCCTAGGCAGATATTTACTTGGGACTATATTGGGGCGAAGCACAGTTGAAGCACTGTTACTTAGGCGCAGAGATATCACGCTAACCCTAACCCAAGTAACAGTGCTTTGGCTGTGCTTTGCCCCAATATAGTTCTTTGTCGCCCCAAAGAATTTGAGTGCACATGCTCAGCGTCATATCTAAAGGTTGTCTTTGGGAAATAGACGTATGAGTGCTTCCAATATTGCTGCAGAGGTTGAAGTGGTGGGGGGTCAGCCTGTCAGTGCTCAGACCATACGCTGCACACTGCATCAAATTGGTCTGCATGGCTGTTGTCCCAGAAGGAAGCCTCTTCTAAAGGTGATGCACTAGAAAGCCCGCAAACAGTTTGATGAAGACAAGCTGACTAAGGACATGGATTACTGGAACCATGTCCTGTGGTCTGATTAGACCAAGATAAACTTATTTGGTTCAGGTGGTGTCAAGCGTGTGTGGCGGCAACCAGCTGAGAAGTACAAAGACATGGCCTACAGTCAAGCATGGTGGTGGGAGTGTCATGGTCTAGGCCTGCATGAGTGCTGCCGGCACTGGGGAGCTACAGTTCATTGAGGGAACCATGAATGCCAAAATGTACTGTGACATACTGAAGCAGTGCAAGATCTCCTCCCTTCAGAGACTGGGCCTCGAGGCAGTATTCCAAAACGATAACAACCCCAAACACACCTCCAATATGACCACTGCCTTGCTAAAGAAGCTGAGGGTAAATGTGATGGACTGGCCAAGCATGTCTCCACACGTAAACCCTATTGAATATCTGTGGGGCAACCTCAAACGAAAGGTGGAGGAGCGCAAGATCTCTAACATCCGCCAGCTCCGTGATGTCATCATGGAGGAGTGGAAGAGGACTCCAGTAGCAACCCGTGAAGCTCTGGTGAACTCCATGCCCAAGAGGGTTAAGGCAGTGCTGGAAAATAATGGTGGCCACAAAATATTGACACATTTGGCCCAATTTGGACATTTTCAGTTAGAGATGTACTCACTTTTAATGGCTGTATGTTATTTTCAGGGGACAGCAAATGTACACTGTTATACAAGCTGTACACTCACTACTTTACGTTATAGCAAAGTGTAATTTCTTCAGTGTTGTCCCATGAAAGGTTATAATCAAATATTTACAACAATGTGAGGGGTGTACTGTTCTTAGATACTGTAGTTAATCTGTTCTGGTGAATCATGCTACAGCTATATTCAGTACTCAGGGAGCAATGGAAGCAAGTGATATAATCCCTAATCAAGTATTAGTCCAATTAGATCTTAACAAAATCTGTGTCATCAAAATCTGTGTGTTAGACTGCACATTTTTTTCCATGCGGAAAAGAAGGCACAGTTTCAGGCCTGAAGTCTGTGTTGGGTATGTCTACATTAATTTACAGGTGCCACTATGTACTTTTATCACATTAACATCATGTAAATATCCTACATATTGATCATTGGCGCACAACATATTAGCTAGTTATAAAATGTATTCTAGCTAGACAGTACTTTTTTACTAGCTATTGTTTTGATCTATCTACAGTGCAGTTAGCTAGTTTGTTGCATGGATTGAGGTAAATCACCTCAGGTACCTGAACCATAAGCATAATTTAAATTAACAGGTGAGGTTAAAGAAATAATTACAAACTTCTTAACGCTCTACCTTGTGCCTTCAAGTACTTGTCTGTTTTTCTCCTACTCATCTTCTTTGCAACCGCCTGGCTCTCACGCATTAGCGGCGAATTCTTCCTGCCCGCTTCCGTTAACAACAGACGTTTTTAAGGCTCATTCGCACTAAACCTATGATCTTTGCTTGTGCTGGGTGCAGGTGTGCATCATGAAACAAACTTTTTATTATTACAAAAATATTTTTTATCACATACTTTGGGCGCTTTTCAAACTCTTTTTTTTTTTGGTGCTGTAGGCGACCAAATGTTTGCCTGCACTTTTAACGTTCTCAACACTACAGTTCCACATCACATAAAGCTATGTTTATCCTCTGATCCTTTGATTGGATGAAGAACATGTCAGTTCATTTTTGAACAAATCAGATTGGTCGGAGGACATCATCCTCTGTGCATCTTAATTACTATGTAAGTCTATGGAAGGTTGAGCCACCAAATTCTAAATGAGGGAAGCGTAGGATCGTGATTTTCCATCCCCAGGCTATTCTGATTTCTACCAGAGAGGGTGCCATTTTCCCTACTGAATACCACTAAAAACATTTATGAAAAACTATATTTTTATAAAGTTCTACGTAAGACCAACAAATTTTTGTGTTTTATACCATTTTATTCTTACTTTTCTCCCCTGTCAAGCCTCCAGTGTTTCCAACATATGGCAAAAGGAGACTTTGTCCATATGAATTCCTACTTAAGCTTACAGTTGTATGCAAAAGTTTAGGCACCCCTGACAATTTCCATGATTTTCTTTTATAAATAGTTGAGTGTTTGGATCAGCAATTTTATTTTAAACTGTCAAATAACTGAAGGACACAGTAATATTTCTGTAGTGAAATGAGGTTTATTTGATGAACAGAAAATGTGCAACATGCATCAAAACAATAAATTAAAGAAATGCATAAATTTGGGCACACAAACAGAAATAGTGCATCAATATTTAGCCTCCTTTACCAGAAATAACAGCCTCTGGACGCTTCCTATTGCCTGTAATGAGTGTCTGGATTCTGGATGAAGGTATTTTGGACCATTCCTCCTTGCAAAACATCTCCAGTTCAGTTAGGTTTGATGGTTGCTTAGCACGGACAGCCCGCTTCATAGCACCCCACAGACTTTCAATGATATTCAGGTCTGGGGACTGGGATGGCCATTCCAGAACATTGTACTTGTTCCTCTGCATAAATGCCAGAGTAGATTTTGAGCAGTGTTATGGGTCGTTGTCTTGTTGAAATATCCAGCCCTGGCATAACTTCAACTTCGTGTCTGATTCCTCTACATTTATTCTCAAGTATCTGCTGATATTAAGTGGAATCCATTAGGGCTGCAACAACGAATCGATGTCATCGATAAAAATCGATTATTAAAATTGTTGGCAACACATTTCATTATCGATTCGTTGGGTCTATTTTGTTGCTCGCTGTGTGGTGGAGCTACGTCACTTAAAAAACTTTTTTTTAACTGTCTGACCGAAATCTTCGATATTATGGCAGAACTTCACCTTCAATTCAACA
>JACXGM010025647.1:0-15215 GCA_016801145.1 Umbra pygmaea | reverse complement strand
TTCCAACAAGACAATGATCCAAAACATAAAGCAAAATCTACAATGGAATGGTTCACAAATAAACATATCCAGGTGTTAGAATGGCCAAGTCAAAGTCCAGACCTGAATCCAATTGAGAATCTGTGGAAAGAACTGAAAACTGCTGTTCACAAACGCTCTCCATCCAACCTCACTGAGCTCGAGCTGTTTTGCAAGGAGGCATGGGCAAAAATTTCAGTCTCTTGATGTGCAAAACTGATAAAGATATACCCCAAGCGACTTAACAGCTGTAATTGCAGCAAAAGGTGGCGCTACATGTATTAACTTAAGAGGGCTGAATAATTTTGCTTGCCCAATTTTTCAGTTTTTTATTTGTTAAAAACGTTTGAAATATCCAATACATTTCGTTACACTTCATGATTGTGTCCCACTTGTTGTTGATTCTTCACAAAAAATTACAGTTTCATGTCTTTATGTTTGAAGCCTGAAATGTGGCAAAAGGTCGAAAAGTTCAAGGGGGCCGAATACTTTTGCAAGGCACCGTATATTTATTTAAGACATATTAAAACATATTTAAAAATGGCCAAAATCAAATATGTAACTAAATGTATGTAATATATGGCCATATAATAAATATATTTGTATATGTTTCAAAAAAATATAGTTACATATAAAAAATATATATTTTTGCAATATATGTCGATATATAATCCTTCCGTGTGGGTTTAGAGTATATTTTATAACTATGATTAGGGTTAGAATGAATGTATGTTGCTTTCAAGTTCAGGTTAAGTTTAGGGTTAAGGTTAGGTACTGTTTTTCTTTTTTTATTCTGGTCCTCACAAGGCTAGCTATTCTCAACTGTGTTCGCATGTGTGTGTGTGGTCTAGTTTTTGTATGGTTGTGGGGCCCTGAAATGTCCATACATAAACCTGACAAAAAGATGTAAAATTAGACAGTGTGGGGACAAATTGTACCTCATGGGGATGGCCCCATGAGGGGAATTGCAATTCATGGCTCAGGGGTTAGGTTTAGGGAAAAACTTACTATTGGACATAGGGTTAGAATTCGGGTTGCTATTAGGTTTAGGCATTACTGATTAAGTTTAGAGTTAGGCATTATTCCAAGGTTAAATTTAGGCACAGATGTCAGTTTACTGAGGTTAAGGTTGGGGTTAGGGTAAAGGTTAGGGTTAGGCTTTGGGCTAGGAAATAAGGAACATGCATTTTTAGGTCAACATCAGTTTTCAGAGAGAGAGAGAGAGAGAGAGAGAGAGAGAGAGAGAGAGAGAGAGAGAGAGAGAGAGAGAGAGAGAGAGAGAGAGAGAGAGAGAGAGAGAGAACTTTTCAATAGTGGGTGTTCTTTTCTTCCTGCTGCCTGTCTGAAAACCAGTGACGGCAGTAGGGAGCACAGGAGATCCTTGGAATGTATGAATACTGTGTGGTAGGCAGACAGGCTGTTGTTTAAAAAGGACAGTTGTGTAGCCCCACCGATAGTGGGTGTGGTCAGACGTTCTACATGTATATAAGTAAGAAAGTGTAACACTGAGGGACAAAGCACCTGTAGCCACCCTCGAGTCAAGCTACTTCACCACTCAGGATTGTAAACACTGTTACTGCTGTGTCTGTGTGTGTAGTCTACAGTGGACCCTTGGATATTATTGCACCCTATATCCTCACAGAAACTCTGGCCGTGTAAACGATGGCTCTATCAACAAATTCCATCCTTTCCCTCACTATGCTTACGATCTGCCTGCTGATGCAAAATGGTAAGTTATCCTTAAGTTATCCTTAAGTTTTTCATTTTACATTTATTCGTTTTTCTGTTATCTTTTTAAATGCAATGCATTCCAGTGTACTGGTGGATTCTCTAGTGATCGAAGTGCCTGAAAGTTTGTAGTTGATTTTATAATTTATTCTGGTTGTTCCGTTGTCTTTGCATATCTCTCGTACAAAGTCGCTTTAGTTCAATTAGGGTGCAGTATGGAAGCTCAGGGTGAGGTGACATGGTACGGAGGAGATCCACAATAACATGATATACCTGACCTGAGATGATCCCACTGATAAAACATGAAGGTGGAAGATGGAGAAAAATTATGATGATACTCCTAATGCATCTTATTTGCTCGTATACAAAGATAATCATGTAGTCAATACATAGTAATACATAGACAATAATGTAGTTAAGACATAGTTTCCCTCACTGCAACAATAACGTTAACTAGTGCTCTAACTGTTGAAATCGCAGCGAATCAACAAATTATATATTTTTAATTACCAGTCAAAGATCAACTTTGTTTCGAAACGCCTAAGGCTTAGGAGAATGACATGGGTCATAATATACTTCTGTTCTCTTGTTTGGTTAGATTGTGTTTCAGTTTGTTTTCTCACTGCTGATCATGAAATTGCATAGTCATCCAGTGACTTATACAAAATAATAACCAGACACTAACCAATGTAATCCCTTCTGTCTGTATAGGTTTTGGGCTCCCTGTATCAAGCCAGCTTGAGCGCCACGAACAGGTCCCATCCCAGTCCGTCTCTCACCACAACCGGGTGAAACGGTGCTCCTGCAGTAACTGGCTGGATAAAGAATGCATCTACTTCTGTCACCTGGATATAATTTGGGTCACCACTCCGAATAAGGTCATCCCCTACGGGCTGGGCAGCCCCCTGTCTCGACGTCGGCGATCTACTGGCAGATGTGAATGTGCTCACCCAGCCGACAGGACCTGCACTGGGTTTTGCCACAACAGGTGAGTTCACCTACTGAGTCAAAACACACACTACCAGCCCTCTTTAACCCTTCCTGAGCTTGTCTACCTCAACCTTCAGCTCCCCTTCCTTCTATTGTAACAAGACAGTCAGTTATCTGTGATAATATTACATTGTATATGGGCTTCATGCAGGCGAGAGATTGTGGAAAAAAGCAGGGTGGAGGCGTAGCTTCTTTGTTTGTTTGCTTGTTATGGGGGTAGGTGGAGAAGCATGT
The DNA here is from genome assembly GCA_016801145.1 of Umbra pygmaea. NCBI lineage: Eukaryota > Metazoa > Chordata > Actinopteri > Esociformes > Umbridae > Umbra > Umbra pygmaea. The sequence goes on along the minus strand of JACXGM010025647.1, from coordinate 12,245 downwards.
ATGTACTGGAGGCTAAGATCCACCATACCGAGACAAATCCATTTATCGTGACATTATCTTTGGAATGTTTCACCGGCGTGAATGTCTGCAGTCTTACTACATTTATCGGTGTTATGAAATTCCAAGATTAAGACATGTGTCCTATTGAGCTTGTAACTGCTTTATAGAAAGTCACTGAGAGTTTAAATCTGGTTGTAGGGAATGAATACAGTATAATGATATGTTACAAGGTATTGCCAGTTGTAAAGTCTCTCTCTTTTGTAATTATATCATTTTATAACAGAATGCATCTTTATTGAGCAGTTCAGACATTTTCATGACTCGTCATCATTTCGACCTGGTTGCTCTTTTTATCTGCAGCTCAGAAAACACTAGCGTTATGTTGGCCGCCCCCTCAGACGAGACCCCGGACCGAACTATTAGTGATCCAGTTTCAACCAGCGACAACCTGTTGACCTCTCTCAGGTAAGAAGAAATCACACTTCTAGGGTCTGTTTGACTTAGAATAATGATACCCGTGTATGCAATGTCCAGTGGAGCTTCTCTGTAGGGAGAACCTGCTAAGAGTCAGCTAAGATTACTTTTTGTATCACTAAAAAGACAAGACACAATCTAACCTTTTCTTTTATTGATCTTCACAGAAACAATGTTATATCTAACATGGCTGTAGCAGAGCAGGCCGCTCACTTCATGAGCAAGAAAGCCCTGCGATCCAACAGACTGAACATCCGATAGATAACCAGGGAGGAAGACTAGCTTGAAGAGATTCAGAGCATTGGATCAAAGACCTGGAAACCAGGACAACTTCTTGTCTCTATTCATGGCCGAGGCTCAGGCAGTCTTCTGCAGTGAAGACAAGACAGGAGAGGTCAAGGAAAGAAGGTTCTAGAGTAAAGGGCAAAGATATAACACTGCCCACTGGCTGCAAGCTGACAGATGGAGACCACAAAGTCGACTGGATGTCTTAGAGTACAGCTTAGAGGACTAAGGAGAATTAAATGTTTGAACTCAAACAGTCTTCACTCTGACTCTTTGCTGTGTGCAGTTGTGATCACATTCCCTGAACTGAAATACACTTTATACACTGAGCACATCGATCGCATTTGCAAGCCCACGCATTCAGAAGATTGTGTTTACACTACTGGTTTGGTGGCTCATGCCAGAATTCATTCATACGGGATCCTCATGAGGAATCAATGACTTGTGCGATACAAAACAATATTTTTTAAATGTGTACAGGGCTTTTTGGTGCCTTGTATTTTTTAGCGTTACTCTAACTGTCACCTTATCAATTTTCTTCCGTTTGTCCTCTGTATCAGAGATGTATTGCAATTTTATGACTGCCTATAAATGTTAAATTACCTGAAATACTTTTGGCACATGAAGGAGTATTTTATGGGACAGGGAATTACTACATAGAGTACACAGCATTCCTGTAGCAGAAGAATAAAGCCATCTCTGTTGTGATGGCGGAATTATTTATTGCATAGCTACTAGTGAATGTTTTGATTGTAGACAGAGCCAAAACAACAGCCTTCAATAGGCCTGTATCTTGCCAAGTATGCAGGGATTGTTTTATTGCGTTGAGCAAATGTCCATTAATGTCCATGTTATTACCCACTAGGAAGTGTTGACATTCTACTTCTGTTCTCATATCTTCATAAGAATGTATTTTATGTCTAGACAACTGTACCCTGGCCACTTTCACCACAACGCATTGACAGTAAACACCTCATTGATAAAGGTTTCCATGTGATGCTGTATATTTATTATATTATTATTTATTTGTATGAATGTGTTTTCTTTTAGAGTTTGTAAGAAAATGCTGTTTTATTATTAACTGCTGTTATTGCTTGAAAGAAAATTCACAATTATCTTTTTAGCAGTATAGAACACAAGAAAGTTGAATGAAATGTTTACCCATGAATTGTTAGATTTTTTCTAAGCTATTATTTGCACCTACTGTATGTTTATAATACTATTCAATTATTTATTTAACTTATTTTAACTTATACAGTTTATGTTTAGTTTTTGGAATAAATGTAAATTTTTATTGTGGGTGTTTTTCACATTTATGTGAAGAAATAAAGACTTTATTACTGTGTGAAAGTGAATGTTCTTGCTTTTTTATATTTCATAACATTTCTCATGATAAAGTTATTTATTTTTTGAACTGTAATTAATAAATGAAGGAATGCTAAATTCTTTTAGAAACTCTTCTATTTAAACCCAACTTCTCCTATTAAAAGAGTGCATACACATGAATCTGTCATACTGTACATGGATGTATTACAGTATAATTGTCAACTTGGCCCATAAAGTATACTTGGCAAAACATTCAAAGAGAAAGGTACCAGCTTGTCATAGTGATTCCAATCTTTACTCCTAAAACATATGTCATCTGATTCACCTTTATGCAACATTGGATTAATCTGAGATTAATATTTCCTTGAATAACTAAATCATATTTCTAATTTATCCTATAATATACAAGGTCTATATTGCAGCTCAGAAAACACTAGCGTCACTAACGTCAACATAATGGAGAAAAAGCCTCAAAAAATAGTCTGACAGATCAGCAACACCAGAGGGTGGACTGCAAGGTGCAAAGAAACTAACTAGCCTCAAAAGGCCTGAAAAGCCCGAGTTGAGAGGCAAAAATGGCTGCATATGGCACTATGAGGCCCCAGCGGTAGTACCATAGATCCTGACTGCAACTGAGATAGTCAGTCAATTACAGATATCAGCAAATAATGTTTAAATTTGTCAAGCCAGCTAAATTTGTAGTAATCCGAACTGGTGTTTAGGGGCCCAAACCTGAATGAAAAAAACATTCATTTTGTTTAGTCATCACTTTCCATCCTCATAATTTAAAAATGGCAAATCATATTAAAATGTGTGGAATTGCAAGACATTTGCTATAATAAAACATTTATCTTCGCATTTACAAATTTGAATTTGGACCTGTTAAATTATCTAACTGCGTTTCCACATATGAAACTAAATTTTTCACATGATGACGTAAATATGTAAATATTTAAAATGTCTTTTAAATGTTGAGCACAGCCCACCTCATGTTAAAACCATCCTTCAAAATGTGAAACTTTATTCTCACATGTGGAATTATTAATTCACGTAAAAAACAAAGATGTCACGTGAACTTGACACATGGTTTTCGACAGTTTCATGTGAAGTTGACACATGGTTTTCAACAGTACACATGTGAAATTGACTCGTGGTTATTGACAGTTCCTATATGACAAAATACACGTTGGCATAAACTATGTAGAATGTAATTTATTTTTGCTATCTGCTAAAGCATTATGAATAGAATGGCATGAAATGTATAGCACTGTCTATTGTCATATTTGCACTAAGTCTATATGTGTGGAATTTCTGAAAATAAAAAAGATCTCTGACCTATGGATTAGTAAATGGGCTTGCATACAATTTGGTATGAAAATGATTCATCTTCTCTTAACACAATTGCAAAATGTGTAAAATTCCAGAAAACTGCAAAATCTGCATAATTTCAAGAAATAACTTTCGAACTTGAGGCAATGTTTAGACACAAAATGTTTAGTTGCAATTTGACTATAAACTGAAAAAATTATTCGACCACCTCAGTAGAGAAATCCTAAAAAACGCAAAATATCACCCAGGACCTCCATGCCGATGCTGGAGAGGAAAATCATTGGGTTAGAGGATTTTCTCCAGTTAATCAGGTACACAGCAAAACGTCCAGTGTTAAATCAACACCCAAAGTGTTAAATTAACACTCTCAGTGTTTATATAGCTCCACTGGAGCTATATAAACGCTGAGAGTCTTAATATAACACTGGACATATTCTGTGTATGCCTATAATGGAGCTGCCCTTCAGTGCCAAATAATTAACTGTTAGCATTACTTAGTTTAGCATGCTTCTTTTAAACTTTTTGCAGTGTATTCTTAGGTCATCAAATTAGCTGAACACGCAAGTTGCAGTGGAGATGATTGCCTTTCACAAGCATGCTGTTTATTTCTTGAGTGCAGTGGAAAGACAGAGCACATTTGGTTCCACTTGTTTCGTTTAGGGGGCTGCCGGTTGGCTGCTGAAGCCTTAGATGAGGTCTACTTGTTCTTGATAGGCTTTCACTAGACTCAACACAAAAACGGGTTATGAATTCAAAATAAATGTTTAAAAATTATGGGTGAGAAAAGTAGTGCCTTTACTTGGAGTTACTGTGGAATCACCTAGGCTTACTATCAGCAAATTCTCCAGTGTTAAATTAACACTGTCAGAGTGGACCTATATAGACACTGAAACTTGTGTTACATTATAACACTGTGTGGAGTTAACACAATGCTGTGTTATAATTATGGTTTACACACAGGGTTATAATATAACACTAGTTTTAGTGTCAATATAAGTCCACTCTGACATTGTTAATTTAACCCTGGAGAATTTGCTGTGTACAGTACTTGCTTAGAACAGGTAAACGGTTTACCACTTCAAGAAACCAGAGTGAGACGGTGAACAGAATAAATAGTATATAGGACATGGCATGTCATGTGGGTCTTACTGTATATAGGGTTGTTCAAGTAGTTATCTCACTTTGGTGTATGGTGGACCACAGAGATATGTTTACTTTAGATTGTAGACTCCAGATTGGTTGTTCTAGAAGGATTGTAGTTCAGGTCTGCTATGGAGGTGAGTTGTTTCCTTTGCTTAAGGACTGACCTGTAGACAAATTCAGAGCTTGAAAATGTAAGAGGGTTTAACTCGCTTAGACCCTAATCGATAACATCCTAGCATGCATGCCTCGGTCATGTTATATCATTGTGAGAGAATCACCTTAAGGATGTATTGATCAAAATAATGGAGTGATCATTCCATCAACCTGTGCAGCTGCTATTGTGTGCGCGTGTGTGTGCGTGTGTGTGTGTGTGTGCAAATACCATTTGCTTGCACCTGGGTGCCATCCATAGCCCACAAAGTCACCTCCTTCCTCCCCTGCCTGCGTTCCTGTCGAGTTTACACACATACGTCATTTTAGATAATAAATGTCTCCCAGCAAGGTTTTACTAACCGTGGATAAATAGCTGACTAAGTGTAAGAAACCAAAACAGGAAGCTTTTCCTACATTCCAGAAAAAAATTCCAGACACATTCCTTTAGCACAGGAGAGAATAGAAAAGCCGTGGAAAACAGGGGAAAAACAGGGTAATGTCTGCTGCCAGGGAACTGATATAATGCTGATATGGATGGAGACTGATTGTGACCCTGTTAATCACTTGGTTGTCATGACACTGTTTTCTACTGTTTTAATTCCTTTTTTTCTGTCTTCAAGCTGTTGGTGAAGTGCGACTGTGAGACATTTACCTGTAGTGTTATTGCACACTAATAACAAGTGAACTTTTGTCTGGATAGGTGTGTATAAGCATCTCTTGCTTATGTCTGTGTTGTGTTCATGTGGATTCCTGTAAGTGTGTTTTTGTTTTCATATCCAAGTGTTTGTACCCAGACTCCGGACTGTGATTCCAGTACAGACCGGTATCTGAACATTCCTTTACTTCCTGGGTTTGTTTGAGCCATGGGGACTGTAGTGTAGGTGGCTAGTAGGACCGGAGAAGGCTATGGTTGGGGACATTCTGACAAGGCTATCTATCGTGGTTGTTTGAGACAGACATTCATCGTGATACTAAGCTGTTCTAAGAGAAGCTGTGATGAGCAGCAAGGAAGCAACAAGGAAACAGGGTTCATGGACCAGGTTAAAGGACAGGGTGTTTTAGTAGATAAAGGCCGCCAGTGGGTCATGTGGTGTAGACTGAATGGAAGAGCTTTCCCTGGTAAACAGCGGCAATACAGTAGATTGACATTTTTGTCAATGACATATTTGTCACACGTAGGCCTACCCAGAAGTCATAGAGTCTACAGATGAGTCCCCATTAGCTGACGATCTGACCATTCCAAGCATTCTATTCTTATCCGTTTTTTATATATCTATACTTCTTAGGCATTACTGTGTCTTGTGTAATTTGACAGAATTAAATTTGTTTATTGTTATTCAAGCATGAATCATTATCGTCATTGGACACTCCTTCATTGTACGAGAGCTAAACCAACCTGATGTCTCCTGCATATGAATCATTCTTGGTCGATGACATGTCTTTACTGGATGACATTTTTTGCTTCATAGTTTAGATTGTTATCTGTCGTTCTGTACTGTGTCTCAACACACGTACACCTGATGTAGGCGATAGCTGCACGGCGACTGAGGGCGACAGCTGGTGGGATGCGGTGCTACAGTATAAACATCCAGACGCACTCTGTAAACAACCAACTGTTCTCACTCTACAACCCCAGATGGATAACCAGAGAGTACAGATACACATCTTAATGAGCCATTCAGACGTGTGAGTGGCCATCTTCAGTCCTCTCCAGCATACCAGAGGACGCTGCAGCAGACTGCAGCTGAACAGAACTTGATGAATGGAGGATGACCTCTACCTGTGCCCGCACTAGCATACCGCACCATAAAGGACAGTGTAGACCAGCACGTCCACGTTTCCACGTAGACAGGGGAAACATCCACACATCTCTGGAATAAGGACCACACATGTAGTTATTCTGTAATTGTGTGCTGCATATTAACCTGTATTGTCTAATTGCGAAGAGGGGCGCACTGAAGTAAATCTGCTAAATTACTCAAATGTAAACGTGATCTTTGTATGTGCTTTAAGGCTTACACCGAAAGTACACTGGAGGTATCGCGAGAGGGCACCGTCAAAGCGCTGTCAACGTAATTTTTGGGGTGCTGCACAGGGAGCGTGAAGACATTAAGCAATAACGGTTCTTTATCTTCAAACTTTTCCATTTCCACTATCAATGTATGATGGGGCAGCTGATTGGCCACCTTGTCATGAAATGTCCAATGAGAAGACGTAGTAAGCTGTGGGACCAAAATACATCATCAATGTATCATAGTCAATACACTATCTGGAAAACGGCTTTATTTGGGGTTTTAATAGAACCATGGTTTCTGAAATGCATTAAGGCCAAAGTTGATCATATGGATTGATAGTAAATTCATGAAACCGTATTAGAGTAATTGCAGGAGAACTCATTTGAAGTAGGCCACAGTTCTATCAACAACCTCCAATGGAAATTTTAGCATTTTAATAAAAGGTTCAAAAACAATAACAAAACTTTCAGGCTGTGCAGTGTGAAGTTTAGATTAGATTAGATTTTTTCTGTGTACATTTTATAACTATTGATTTTTTTTGTGAATTTACATTGGATTACAAAGTTATTTTAGTGGATCTGCTCCCCTGAGCAACTCTTGCGCTGACGAGAAAAATAGACTTGAAGCATTTAATTACGCTGGTACGCTGCTGATAGCTGTGTAGTCTCATTGATTACTGTGAGTTCAAAACCTGAGACGTTTCGTAGGGGTCCAAGTCCAAGGGGGCTGGGAACCGCGTTTGCAAATAACGCGTCCAGTCTAGTTTGGCCCTAAGTCTGCATTTTGAACTACTACTACTGCAGAGGCTTTATCCTGGGAGCAATGCACTGTGGATTCATTACAATGTAACGAGAATCATATATTGTGATATTTTTGTCATCCAATGCCAGATAGGCCCCATTATGAGCCTAGGTATATATGTTTTGGAAGCCTGAACACTGAGGAGATGTCAAAAAACCTTGATTTGTAATTTCCTCTCCTTTAATCTCAGAGTCAAGGCGGAAAGCAGTGAAACAGCAAAACAGGCCTTTGCTATCTTTGGAGAGTGTTAGAGAACATTGAAAACAACTCTAAGTGTGAACATAATCATGCACATTTGACAGGATTTTGTAGTTTGTAGTTTAGGATTTTGATATCAACAGTTGTGGCTGTAGGGACCAGGGGCTGCATGGCCACGATTCACCATTATGGAACAGGGGGGTTTCTGACAAAGAACAGCTTCTTCCTAGCTTACACTATGCGATACTTTGTTACACACAGAATACCAGTAAATGCATCATTCTTATCAAAGTTGAGCCGGCGTGTGCCAACTTAAAAACACTGTGGAAGCACTACTTGTCAGCTCTTCATTGCAATTACTGTTCAAATGGCAAAATAATCACTGAATAGTCTACAGAATCATTGTCCCATCTAAATTGCTCTTTAGTATTTTTTATATCCAGAAGTACAGTTTATATAGCTTTTGTAATCTGGTTTCTGAAATAAAAAGTAGTTCCGTTGTAGTTCCATTGTAAGGGGCAAAAAATACAATGCAAAAACACCTATAAAACCTTTTCGTTCAACATCAGTACCTGATCTCACAAATGCTTTTTTAGCTAAATGGGCACAAATTCCCACAGACACATTCCAAAATCTTGTGTAAAACCTTATAGTGGTGGCCGTTAAAGTCGCAAAGGGAGCCCCAACTCCATATTAATGCCCATGGTTTTGGAATGGGATGTCCAAAAAGTTCATATGAGTGAAAGCTACTTTTTTGTCACGCGCCACTAGCCTAGGACTTTCTTTTAGGGGGAAGGATCATCTTTAATATTACAGATTGGATATTGTTGCCATTAAAGCGCTTGCATCATTTCCATCCTCAATTTTTTGTTTTCTTTATTTTCATTTTAGTTTTGCTTGCTTTAATTCATCCATCCTAACCATTGTTCACCCAATTTATGTTTATAATATCCATCCTATTTTTCTATTAACCACCTAGAGTATTTCTAAAAGTTCTAAACAACTTTTGTTGTTATTTGTCCCACCCTTCAAATACATTCAGCTATCCCCACCCAACTACTGTATCTACTAGCTCTAGACAAACTATGTTTCTCAGCTGACGGGGGGGACAACCGGGGATGTTGTCCCAGGCCCAGTCCTGAGGGGGGCCCCAAATTTAGTTTTCGCACAGTCATTTTTCTTAGCGGGGGGCCCTAAATGTGGAGTTTGTCCCGGGCCCACAGATATCTGTCGGCATCCCTGCTTTTTGCCATATATTTTTCAGCGTTGTTTACAAAAGTGTTTATTAATTCAGTAATATTTAGATCATGGACAGGGTTAGGCTATAAACTAAGAATTCCTAACCACATGCCAAGCTAGCTAGTATTTATCTAATATGATGCTGAAGCTTGAGTTGTAAATACAATGTTTCTTCTATTACCCTTGTAACCAAAACGATGCTAAACTTACAAATGTCAAATAATTTCTGCTTTTATTTAGCTATGTTAAAGGATGGTAGGGAGACAGCGTGAAATGAGGAACGAACAATGAATGCCCAAACAGACCCAGGCGTGTTACCACAAATGTCCACAGGCTGTGCAGCACTCTGCTTGTTCACCCAGGAACGTTGTTAGCCTTCCCCATAAATGTAGCCTACAGACCATTTGATTGAAATTGCAACACGTCCGCATAATCATCTCATGGACATCCAGGGTTGGGAAGGTTAATTTCTAAATGTAATCCATTACAGTTACTAGTTACCCTTCCGTAATTGTAAGCAGTAATGAAACTTTTGGGTTACCCAAACTAACATAATCTGATTACTTTCCATTACTTTTAGATTACTTTAGAAATCTAGTTAATAACCAGTTGAATGGCATAGCGGGAAGTTTGTTTACATAACCTGGTTTAAGACTAAATCAAAAGACAAAGTGTGCGGCCCCCAAAGGATTCTAATAGGAATTGTAATAGGGCATACAGTAGCACTCAAAAATAAATTAAAAGGTCACTCCAATTTATGTCAATAAGGGCATTATAAGTGGACTGATTGAAACTGGTAAAGAAAAAAGATAGTGAGTCCAAGTATGACTGTTGACAATATAATGTACAATGATATGTAATCATTTTTATTTATTATTTGATAAACGCATATCATACATTATGATAATTTACCACCAAAAACTGCAGTTTGGGAACAATGAACCAATTATGTAATTCACTTATCATGGCAACTACATAAAAGAGATATAACTTAACAAAAATTAATTGTACATGAAGTTGTTATACAGACCCCATTCCATTATTGATACATTTTTTAAAAGACAATCAACTACTTCCAAATGTAAAAGTATCTAAAAGTAATCGTTATTTTTTTGTCAAATGTATCTGTATTCCAAATTTAACTATTACAGTTAAAAAATAATTATTTTCTGATTACTGTAATCTGATTACTGTTTACAGTTACTCCCCAACCCTGTTGACTTCCATATTAACTATTAATTTGCCTGGCCTAAATTTGAAAAATATTAAACTCTCCTCCTGGAGATTTCTCTGGGTTCCAATAACTGTTTTGCCACTATCATCATTAGCTCACTACAGTGATGCAGCATTTGGTTAATTTTGATGAAAGAAAACAAAATGTAAACTCTTGAGGGAGGAATGGAATGAAACGGCTGTCTTTGCTAGGTGATTCATGATTCATAATTCATTTATGTACAATGAAGCTTTGTCTTGGGGGACAGAGAGACAGAATGTACCATCTACAGTTTGCCATTTACAATCTGCTTTACAGGAAAAGGCCTGTTTCCTCAGTGTCCACACAAACAACTCTACTCCCCACAACAGTTTAACAGTCAATCCGCTTATTACCGGCCATCTTAACATGAAGCAAAGAGGTGGTAGTGTTTGTTTGCCTTGAGTCTGAGGGGCACAGGGGACACCTGGATCCCTGCCAGGTACACAACAGGAAGCAGAGCTCTGGGAAACATTCCAGATGCAAGAAACACAGGGGAGATACAGTACGTACAGTGTCCTCTGGGATTATTAGGGGGGTGAACCAGAATTCCTTCTTATAGCTCCTCAAAACTTAGGATTTGATTCAATCAATTATTATGACATTCACATTTCTCTGTCATTGGAGGGTATTTCTTTAAATTGGATTTGCAATTTAGAAATGAAAAATAGTTTGTTTGCATAGCCCCCAGTTTCACAGGACTACAAGTAGTGGGAGAAAGGTTGCCCTTGTATATAGCTTATGTTTAGTCTTTTTTGTATTGTTTGTGAAACGTGCTGTCTTCTTTGCTGTGTCATGCTCATTCTTTACTAGCTACTCATTGTGAATGACAATAAGATCTCTATCACCTGTTTAAATTATAGTTAAATAAACTAAATTGGTTTATCAGGTGTGATCTCTCACACAATTTCACAAGGAAACTGTCAATGTCTAGTCTTAATTCTAAGCTTTGCATTTGCCTTTGGAATCCGCTGTCAACAAAACAGTTATAAAAAAAAGAAAATCTTTCAAAAAATTTGTCAGAACCATAGGCTTACTCTATGAAGACCAGTTTGGAAAATCATTAATCATTCTTAAAAAGAAGAAAAGCACTGGTAAGCTAAGCACCTACAAATGGTCTGTTTGGCCTGTGAAGCCCTCCACAATGAAGGACCAAAAAATGCCCAACATAATGAAGAAAAAGACAATCAGGAACACTGATGAACGTGTCCTTACTGTGGGAATATGTATAAAGTATTTGTCTTGGGGAAAACATACTGTAGACTATGTATATATTAGGGAGTGTAATTTAGTTAATGGAGTCTTTCTTGAATTCATAAAATGTAAATGAGTAATTAATGGGAATCCCTGTAGTTTAGATACATTTATATTTCCTGGATAAATTAAGATCTAAATTTATTCCAAAAGCAAAAGCTCCACTTACGATGAATACTGTGAATACAGTAAGGTTAAGTTAGATATTTAGAAAATTATCTGAGTGGTTTCATTCTTGTATGAGCGGTAAAAATGGGAAAATCCATTTTTTCCATAACTAAATATAACTGACGCCTGTCTGGGTGCTATCACCTCATCTGTACAGGAATGCAGAAATATGTTTAAGATGTGGTGACACATTTTTCCCATCAGACATTTGGAAGACAATGGCATCAGTGACTAAATTCAACATTCTTTATATTGGTAGTAGGGGAGTAGCCAGGATTTATGGGCCACCGAATCGAAAACCTACAAGGGCCCCACCGATGTGATAAATCATACGTTATTTAAATTCTAGGGCCTTCTGCCTTTCAGGGCCCCTGAATTATCAGCAGCTTTCAGGCCTTTAGGACGCCGCTGATCAGGGCCCGGTTCCCCAAAACGTTCTTATCGCTAAGTAGTTCTTAACCTATTCCTTAACCTCTCTCTTAACCTAATGGCACGGTTCCCGAAACGTTCGTACGCTAAGTATATCTTCTGTAAGTCATACTTTCGTAAGGTTGGTCTGGACCATTCGTAGCTCTCTCTTAGCGTTGTTTGAGCTCAAACCGCTAGTC